>BQNB010001576.1:117204-137110 GCA_026074375.1 Tanacetum coccineum | reverse complement strand
AAAAGTTGTTAAGAGGCTTAAGGGGAACATTTTCTATCAAAGGTGCATAAGCTGAAGTGGGCTGAATAAGCCAGAAAAGGGAGCTTAAGAGCTCAAAATAAGCTACAACTGAGGGAATAAGCTAACAAACCTAAGTGAGACCTAAATAAGCTAAGGGAACCTAGATTAAGCCCTAAAATAAGCTGATAAGCAATTAAGCTATGTGACAGTTTTTTATATAAAACAGAAAAAGGTGCTACTTTAAACCTAGAATGAGCTAAGCTAAAAAGGGAAATAAGCTGAATAATTTTGGGAGCTTAAAGGACTACTTATAGGCTACACTAAAAAGCAAAAAGTTCTAGGAGCCTAATGCAAAATAAGCTAGATAAAGGGTGCTGAAAATTGGTTTCAGCACCAGGGTAGCTGCCAAACAGTGGCTGAAAGGCTTTTTGAGCTTATGCAAATAAGCACAATTGTGCTTTTTAGCCACAACCAACCCCAAACAGATTTAGAGTGGTGGTCAATGAGCTTATTTCCAAAATTTTAGGTATTAAAAATCATTAAAAGCTGCTGATTTTTGGGCTTAAACTTGAGGGTTCTAAAAAAATTGCAAGCCAAATTTTTGACTCAAACTTAGTCAAACCCAAGGGACAGCAACAAGGGCATTTTGAAAGGGATTTTTATGACCACAATAAGCTCAAAAATGAGTAGCTTAAGCTGCTTAAGCAGCTTGAGCACTTAGACTCAAGTTGGCTTATGCACATTTTGACAGAAAACCAAAAACACTTAAAAATTGATTTTAAAACTAAAAATGGTGATTTTAAAGGATTAATTAAACCTACACACTCAGCCAAAAGTGGCTGAGTGCACTTGACCCATGCAAAACCCCATATGACCCGTTTTGCCCTTTAAGCCAAACACCCCCTTAACTAAGTGAAACCCGTTTTTACTTGGGTTAACTTAAAGTAAATTAAGGGTAAATGATATAGAAACTAGTGTGATTATTAAGTAACAAGAAAAACACAATTTTCTTCACAATTTGAACACGAACTTGAGAACTCACAAATGAAAATTTTAAGAAACTTGAGATAAACTTGAAATTTCAATTAACTTGCTTAAAAACAACAATGTTACACTAAAAAGTAAGCTGAAAGCTTAAGTTACAATTATAAAAAGCTAAGTAAAAAAATGCTAAGTAAAAACTTGTGTGCTCTTCGGCTTGTGTTTTCTTGTTTTTATAGAAGTCCCAAGTCTTCTTTCTTCTTCTTGTTGTGTTAGTTGTGAGAGGTGAAGCCTCTAACCAATCCTAGCCCTTTGATTTGGGTTTGTGCTTCTTAATGACCAATTTCAGCCATTGATGGAGCTCGGGAATAGTGGGATTGCCAACCTGGACCAAATTAAAGGTTAGTGGGGTGTGGGAAAGGGTTTATCTGGGTAAAGGAAGGTTTGGGTAAAAGAAGGAGTGTTAACTCGTGATGGTGGAGTTTTTTAGGTGGTGGCGGGAAAGAGGGAAGAAGAGAGGCTGTTATTGGCTAACAGTTTTTAAAACTTTCATTTGCCCAAAAAGAACCCCCCATGTTTCTTTCATTTTCCATTCTTTTTATCCTTTTATCTTTAGTTATAAACGAGTTTGGGAAATGGGCATAAACAGCCCTTGCGTTTTAAAAACAAAGAATTAAAGAAAGAATAAGCTATTGGCAGTTTAAACCCTTGTGTTTTATAAAGAGATAGAAGTTTTAGAAACTTGCAAATTCAGTCCCTTATATTTTTAAAACACTTTTTCTTTTATAAAACATTTTCAAAATTGACAATTTCAGTCCCTGAGGTTTTATAAAAAATTGTTTTTGGGCCTTTATTGGGCTTTGGTTTGTGTATTGGGCCCAATTGGGTTTATTTGGGCCCAATAAGGTTTGTGGGCTTGTATTGGTTATTGGGCTTGTGTTATTGGGCTTTTTAAGGCCCAATAAGGTTTGGGTGGGTTTTGTGTGTACAATGGCTGAGATTGGCTTGTTCAAGGGCTAGGATCGGGCCTTCAAAGTCTTCATAGTCTCTGTCAATTGCACACAAATGGGCTGTTGTCATTGATTGAGGGCCCATTTGGTCTTCACAGTCTTCATCAATATACTATTGGGCTTTTCCCGGCCCATCAGATGGGTCGAGATTGCAACCAATAGTATTCTTCAATTACGGCTCCGGTTTTGACTGTTAATTTGTTGAGTTGACTTTGACTTTGACTTTTCTGGTCTTTGGCTTTGATTTGGCTTTGTCCTTTACAGCTTTTCCATTCCGAGTCCAGTTTTGTCGTTTTGGCTTTGTTTTTCGTCCTTTTCTTGGTTATCCGTTCCTGCACAATACATTTAGCAAAACAAGCGTATCTTTGGCATTTTAAGTCCGTTTTTGGTTATTCCAGCTCGTTTTTAAAGGTAAAAGGTATGTGTATTTAAGCACATACCAAGGTTATTAGAGAATTGGTGTATATCTCCTACTTACAAGAGATACTTGTTAATCCTTGTAATAGAGAGACGGTGTAATTCCTAATTTCTATCATAGTGAAACATATCTTTCCTTGCGTGTAGTTTTTACCTTATTAGGGTTTTCCATGTTAAATTTTTGGTCATCGTTCCAAGAGTGGCAGTCTTGGATTCTTTCGATTCAGTTCTCCTCTAAGGTCAAAGCTATGTTGGAGGGAGTGTTCTACGTATCTTGGTGGTTTATCTGGAACTTTAGGAATTGGATCATTTTTGAAGAATCTCCTCCAAGACGTTCGGAAATTTTTGATGCTATAGTTTTTTATGCTTTCAATTGGTGTAAAAGTCGTTGTCATACGACGTTTTCTTGGGACGATTGGTTAAAAAATCCCCAATTTATTTCCTTGTAATTGTTTTCAAGCTCCTTGCTAGTTTAATAAATATTTGCCGTTCAAAAAAAATATTTTAGTTGCGGTTTTGTTTCAGTCCGGTGTCACTTTTCTCAACAAGTGGTATCAAGAGCTAAGGTTAGGTGTGTGTATAATTATTTATCGTATGCTTTGTGGTTGCCACTAATAAGTGGACTCTCCACATCAAAAGATAAATAAGATTATATCCACTCAAAATGTGTCCGTTACTATTATTAGCGAATAATAGTTTTGTCCAAAAGTAGATCATGATTGCAGCAATGGCGGCGAAATTTAAAATTGAAAAATTCAATGGGAATAATTTTTCGTTGTGGAAATTAAAGATGAAGGCTATCCTTAGAAAGGATAAATGTTTAGCGGACATTGGTGAAAGGCCAGCTGAAGTCACGGATGACAGTAAATGGGACGAGATGGACGGAAATGCTATTGTAAATCTTCATTTGGCATTAGCAGATGGAGTTTTGTCAAGCATAGAGGAGAAGAAAAGTGCAAAGGAGATTTGGGATCATCTTGCTCGATTGTATGAGGCAAGATCGCTCCACAATACAATTTTTCTTAAGAGAAAACTTTATGCTCTTCGCATGACGGAATCTACTTCGGTGATTGAGCACGTTAATAACCTGAATACATATTTCACAGCTCACTTTTTTGAGGTATTGTAAAATAGATTCACAATGAAACAGCTGAAATTCTACTTCAAAGTTTACCTGACTCATATGACCAAGTTATCATCAACTTAACCAGTAATGTTCTTTCTGAATATTTAGTCTTCGATGATGTTGCCTCCATTATTCTAGAAGAAGAAAATAGGCATAACAACAGGGAGGACGGGACCAGTTCAAGACAGGTGGAGGCTTTGGTGGTGACGAGAGGGAGGTCAATGGAACCTGGCTCTAGTGGGAGTCACAATCATGGTAAATCTAAAACAGGAAAGAAGAAGAATTTTAAATGCTTTAAATGTGGCAAGTTGGGTCACTTTAGGAAAGATTGTCGGGGTTAATACGTCACATCCCAGGAAATGTTCGCTAAACACTTCAGAAGATAGGTAATGGCTCTGTGTTGTGGAAGCAGCTGTTGCAAATGAAAGCTATAAAGAGATTTTCAGATGTAGGGTTGTTCGATCCGGGAGCAACTTTCTATAAGTCCTTGCGCAAGAAGAGAATGGTTTCATCATATAAACCAATCTCCAAAAGGCGGATCTCTGTGTACACTTCAATGATCATGAACTAAAGAATCAATGGAATTAAAGTATCAAGAAAAGATGCATGATGGTACGGTTCGTACTATTCAAGATGTGCGACACGTAGAGGGCTTGAAAAAGAATTTATTGTCTATAGGACAATTGGATGATCTTGGTTGTAAGGTAGAAATACAAAACAAGATCATGAAAATTATAAAATGCGCACTTGTACTTATGAGAGGTGAAAAGGTGGCTGCAAACTTATACCAACTGAAAGGAGAGATAATGGATGAGGCGGAAGCATCGGTTGCTTCACATAGTCTAAGTCATAAAGTTGCAATAACATGGCATCAGAAGCTTGGACATATGTCTGAACAAGGAATGAAGATTCTTGTTGAAAGAAAGCTATTTCCTGGCCTCAAAAAGGTTTCTTTACCTTCTTGTAACCCTGTGTTATCAGCAAGCAGTATCGCCTAAAGTTCAAGACATCAAATTCTAGAAGTGTCTATGTTCTAGAATTGGTTCACTCTGATGTGTGGCAAGCACCGATTTTATCTTTGGGAATAGCAAAGTACTTTGTATCCTTCATTGATGACTATTCCAGGAGATGTTGGGTGTACCCAATCAAGAAGAAGTCTGATGTGTTTGAAGTTTTCAAAGTTTACAAAGCGCGGGTTGAACTTGATTCTGGAAAGAAGATCAAGTGTTTGAGGACGGAATTGGGGTGAATACACTGGTGATGAATTTGAGCAAAAGGCAGTTCACAACAACATACACTCCTTAACATAATGGAGTGGCAGAGCGGATGAATAGAACCTTGTTAGAAAGAGCAAGAGCAATGTTGGCAACCACAAGCTTAGGAAAATCATTCTGGGCGAAAGCAGTTAATACCGCATGTTATGTGATAAATCGTTCATCTTCAACTGCAGTTGAGTTGAAGACATCAATGGAGATGTGGACGGGAAAGACGGTAAACTATTTTGACCTTCATATATTTGGAAGTCCTGTATACGTGATGTACAATACCCAAGAAACTACAAAGCTGAATCTAAAATCCAAAAAATGCTTGTTCTTGGGGTACGCTGACGGAGTAAAGGGGTATCGCTTGTGGGACCCCATTGCCTACAAAGTAGTTGTCAGCAGAGATGTTTTCTTTATGAAAGACAAAATTTAAGAAAATAAAGAAGGTGATAACACTACAAGTTAAACTACATCAATACAGATGGAAAAGGAATTTTAGTCGAATGATTCTTTTGAATCTGCACCTCAGCACGAGATAAATGAGACAAATGAGTCTCAAGCTCCAGCAACCCGCACTCTTAGTCGTGAAAGAAGACGTCCAGGGTGGCACTCAGATTATGTTATGGAGAGCAACGTTGCATGTTGTCTTCTTATAGAGGATGGAGAGCCATCAACTCTTCAAGAAGCACTGAATAATCCAGATGCGTCGTTTCGGAAAGAAGCAATGCATGAAGAAATTGAAGCCCTTCATAAGAACAAAACGTGGGAACTAGTGCCACTACTAGGAGGTAGAAACCCCATTGGAAACAAATGGGTGTATAAGATTAAGAAAAATGGCGATGATCAGGTGGAGAGGTATCGTGCAAGATTGGTGGTTAAAGGATATGCTCAGAAAGAAGGAATCGACTTCAACGAAATTTTTTCCCCTGTGGTTCGAATGACAACAATTCGAGTGGTTCTAGCAATGTGTGCTACATATGATTTACATCTAGAGCAGCTAGATGTAAAAACTGTATTTCTTCATGGAAATCTTGAAGAAGAAATTTACATGCTCCAACCAGAAGGTTTTAAACAAAAAGGAAAAGATAACTTGGTTTGCAGGTTAAACAAATCTCTATACGGTTTAAAGCAGGTGTCGAGATGTTGGTACAAGAGATTTGATTCTTTCATCAGGAGCCTTGAATATAACAGACTACATGCAGACCCTTGTGCATATTTTAAGAGGTTTGGAAATGATGATTTTATTATTTTGTTGTTATATGTTGACGACATGTTGGTAGCAGGCCCCAACAAAGATCGCATCACTAAATTGAAGGCTCAACTGGCTAGGGAATTCGAGATGAAATACCTTGGACCCGCAAACAAGATTCTAGGGATGCAAATTCACCAAGATAGAGTTAGTAGGAAAATTTGTCTTTCGCAGAAAAGTTATGTGAAGAAAATCTTACAAAGGTTCAATATGCAAGATTGTAAGCCAGTATCAACCCCGTTTCCTACTAATGTCAAGTTATCCTCCAAGATGAGTCCTAGAAGTGAAAAAGAGAAGATGAAGATGTCTCGAGTACCGTATGCAACAGCAGTGGGAAGTTTAATGTTCGCGATGATTTGTACAAGACCAGACATTGCACATGCAGTGGGAGTAGTGGATTCGGTACATGGCGAAACCTGGTAGAGAGCATTGGGAAACTGTGAAGAGGATCCTTAGATACATCAAAGGAACCTCAGATGTTGCATTATGTTTTAGGGAATCAGATTTAATTGTCAAGAGATATGTTGATTCTGATTACGCAGGTGATCTTGACGGAAGTAAATCAACCACTGAGTATGTATTTACACTTTCTGGCAGAACAGTAAGCTGGGTTTTAAAACTGCAACCAGTTGTGGCAATGTCAACAACAAAAGCAGAATATGTTGCAGCTGCTCAAGCCAGCAAAGAAGCCGTATGGTTGAAGATGTTGTTGGAAGAACTCGGTCACGAATAAGAGAAAATTACTCTATTTTGTGACAACCAGAGTGCCTTGTATCTTGTAAGGAATCCAGCATTTCATTCAAAGACAAAGCATATACGAGTTCAATATCACTTCATTCGTGAGAAAGTGGAAGAAGGAACCGTGGATATGCAGAAAATTCATACTGATGATAACGTGGCAGATTATCTGACGAAAGCAATCAACAGTGACAAGTTTATATGGTGTCGATCCTCATGCGGCCTAGCAGAAACGTAAGCAACATGAGAATGGAAAAGAGGGATGTCGTGTGAAGATTGATCAAGCCTCGATCTAATCTTCAAGTAGGAGATTGTTAAGATACATTGAACAAGTCATGGGAATCTTTCTCAAGTTGGACAAGTTGTGTGTAAGTTGGTTTGATATTATGTCATCCATGATGTTAATGGCAAGGAAGTATGCCTATAAAAGGCAATGAAACTTGCTTCATTTCTCATCCCATTCTAGCACAACACAACACACATATAAGGTGTTTCTCTTTGTATCTTCTAGTACAATTTGAGGTTATTAGAGAATTGGTGTATATCTCCTACTTACAAGAGATACTTGTAATAGAGAGACGATGTAATTCCTAATTTCCATCATAGTGAAACGTATCTTTCCTTGCCCGTGGTTTTTACCCTATTGGGGTTTTCCACGTTAAATTTGCGTGTCATCTTTTGTTGCATTTCATATTTTAGTTGCGGTTTTGTTTCAGTCCGATGTCACTTTTCTCAACATTCTTTGCATCAAAATCATCAACAGATTCGCTGTCTTTGACAACATTATCAACTATATTTACTTTCATAATCTTGTCTTCTTTCGTAACACCTCCACCTCGGCATCTCCAGCCCCCAATCCGTCACATTCGACAATCTTCCCTCCCTTTTGAAAAAACTCAATAGCACACTTATAACGAACAACCTCACCAGAACCAACACTGTCACCACTACTATCTAGCTTAGTCATATCTAAAGCACCATCGCCAAACTCGTTCTTAATTTCAACCTTACATACACTGTCACTCCCGATGTCAGTACCGCCATTGGTTGAATAACACCATTCTCATTATTAACAGCCATAACCGACACAAGCCCAACCCTCAACTTATTTAAATCTACCAAACCATCAGAACCAACCAATTAGATCTTCAAGGGAATTTAGAAACTCAAAAGATTAAGATTCATGGTGATCGCCAGTATTCTTCTTTAAGAGAGGCTTGAACCCAGTACAGTTTGTTGGATTTTGATATTGAATTTAGGAATATTTGATTTGTAGATCTGGTTGAGAATATGTGTAGTGTTTTTATTGGGATGGAATATTGAGTTAAAAGGTTGAGAAATGTTAAAAATAAAAGTGCAAGGGCGAAATATAACATTGGCAAAAGAATAAAACGATACTTTTTGTATTAAGATTTGCCACGTCGGCATTTTTTTTGTTAATCATGGCTACAATATGAAGATTAGCAAAATTTTGTGATTTTAAACTTTCTTAGTTCTTAACTATATATATAATATAATAAAATAAAATATATATAATCTAAAAACAAAAATCAAAATTCAATGATGCCAGGAGCAGTATAGACTATTCCCGGGTCGTTAATTCCCCAATGAGGCTGTGCTGGAAAATCGATACAGTCGGAAGATTTGAGTTTGAAGGAAAGAAATGATTTGAGAGTGAGGAAAGTCAAATTAGACAATAACAAACAAAAACGTTTAAGAAAAACCTAAAAATTACGAAATTAAGCTGAAAAACGGGAGCACGAATCCCGAACAAAGGGGGAAAAACCTAAAATCTTTAAAATTAACCCTACGAAGAAATTTTTGCTTCTAAACTACTCTAGGGGACAAATAACGAAGAATGAAAAAGACTAGACCGAAAACGGAGTTCGTTTGACCCAAAAACGAGTCAAGACAAAAAACCGCACCCGGACCCGTTCTTTAAAAAGCAAAAAGTTGTAAAAATGACCCTACGAAAATTTTTATATTTTTCCTACAAACTATATGACTAAATAAAATTTTCTAAAAAAGAAAAATATTTTTTTGATAATTTTTGTATTTTTTATGAATTTTTTAAACTTTTAACGAAATTAAATTGTAAAAAATACTAAATGACTTTGAAAAATTCTGAAAATTTTACTAAAAATACTTTACACTATGATAAACCTACGAAAAATAAGAAACAAAAAGTTTGCTTATTAATAAGCCCGTAATAAGCTATAAACAGCTTATAGGCTTATAAGCCAAAAACGTGTATAAGTACCCTGGCCCTTGGGATACTAACGTAAAAGTCCCAAGGGCGCAGCGGTACCTCAATTATGAATAGTTGGGGCTATTTATACTACTCACCTATTCCGAGAATTAAGCGTGGGCTTGATGGCCTGTTCACACCCAATGGCTAAGAACTCTCTTCGTACTTGACGTGGAGTTTGTCACTAGTGCAAAACCATTTGGTTTGTCCCCTTTGGTATTGTCCAGTGGATTATAACTCGTCCAGTGCATTCATGCTCATAGTGGAGTATGTTTTACTTAATCAGGGAATTGGGTCCTCGAGGACCCGATACACCGTCATGTCCCCTAGTATAATATTGTCAATCATAAATTGACGATGTTATACTTAATAATCAAAAGTTCGATTTAAAAAAAAGAGTAGGTTATGTGGGTTTGATAAAAAAATGGTTTGGCCTGTTAGTTCTAGATAGGCCCAAGCCCATAATCTCCTTAAAATGAACATGCCTCCTATTTAAGGGTGTGTTTCCTTACTTCCAACAAAGTCTAAACATCAATACATAGAAGAATTGGGTCTGTGGTTTCGTGGTTCGGCCTTCCAAGTTGGACCGAGCGAGTTTTCCTTACTTTGAACAAGATTTCAAGCCGAACCATTCTTGGTATTGAGGATCTGTACCGAACGAGCAAGGTTTTCGCTCGTCTTAGCTCTCGTCCGGCCAAGTGAAGTGTTCGGTTAAGGGGTTACAAGTCTCATCTAGGTATGTTTTGTTTGATCCCCTTTTTGTTTAGCATATGTTTGTAACCGGAATGATTAACATTTTTTATGAATAGCAAAGTGAAATGATCATGTTCATGCATTCGTGTCAGAACAAGACTCATGGTAAGATTAGATTGGTAAAAAATAATTCACTCTTTCATATAATGTACACAAACCTTTGTTTTATAGGATTATGTACTAGGTGCATCGTGTCTCTTATGTACGCACTATGGTACCATCCTTCTCGTATTTACACTTTCTGCGTTTTATTCTTGAATTGACAATGCATAAGATAAGTTCAAAAGAGCTCTTTCCTTTTCCTCCTTGGTAGTGGTGCGAATGAATGACACACTAGGTTTTGTCCATACTTCTTTTATTGAGGAAGTCAAAAAGTAGCTTTTGTTGTTTTAGTATTGTAAGTATATTGGGTACTACTGTTGGGATGTGGACGAAATTGTGCAGCTTATGTACTATGTAGATTAGGTAGTGGGATTCTTTTTTATTTGAGTGACAACAGCCTTTTTTTCAACTCTCATGCAAGTTGTGACAGAAGCAAAAGAAAGGACTACCAAGTAAAGAGTAGGCATGGTTGTCCACAATAATATAATTACTTGTATATGCATGCAAACTTTTATTAAATTTTGAGATACAATAAGTGGTAGAGATTTGTGCCTATTCTTATTTATATAAGTTAATAGGTCGTTGTGGACCGTTTTTGCTTGTACAATTTGCACTTAGTTTGTGTAGGGACTTAACCTTTTACTTATTACTTGGCTAACACTAAGGTTCGGTGTGCATGTAGGTTTCTTTATTTCGTGTCTATTTACTGTTCCTACTTGGCATCCTTATGGCTGGTTCGACCACTCTCGAGGGTTCAAATGATGAAACCCATGAGACTATTGAGGGTACTCACGTTATGCAAAAACAAGATATGCATGTATTTACCTCTAGGATGACCCAAGATGAACTTGCTTCTGTTATTTCTGACTATGGCGTCCCCGAGGATTTGCATCCTCGACTTCCTCCTCCTAGCTTCGTTATGAGTGATTTGAACCCAAATAAGATGATTGGTCTGTACCATCATTTTTTCCACCTATCTGGAGTGCGTATCCCCTTTTCTAAGTTTTTGTTGAATGTGATAAAAAAATTCAAAGTGCACATCAGCCAAATCGTTCCCCTTGGTCTTAACCGTGTTGTCAACTTTGAGATTTTTTGTCGCGCTCTTCATATCACTCCTCGAGTGGTCTTGTTTCGTGTTTTTTACACGCTATGTAAGCAAGGCAATTGGTTTTCATTTTCTCGTCGTCGTGGTGCTCCCCAATGTTTCCATGAGCGTTGGACTGGGTTGAAGGAATGGAAAGAACATTTCTTTTTTATCGATCGACGAGCTATTCCCATTGCTATGCCATGGCGACATCGTCATTCATGTGTTAAATTTCCCGCTCCCTGTAAAGGCGATCCTCTAGGTCTTTCGATCCATCATACATTCGAATGTGGGGGGCATTTTGTTCTTAGGAGCTGAAAACATAAGGATGCGAGAGGAGAACGGAGATTTGAGTTGCGCTTCCTTGAAAGGTTTGCTAAGGTCCTCTTCTTTTGTTCGATGAGTTGGAGCCACGTCCTTGTACTTGTCCTCTACATATTCACTTCCGGTGAAAGGATGAGACAAGTCGTCCTCTTCAAAGTCAAGCTCGGTCGGGCGCATGCCACTCGTCCTTCCCCGGGATTGATTAACCAGAGCTTGCAAAGCCTTGATACTGTTGACGATGAATGCTTGTTGATCGGCCGTGGATGCATTTGTTTCTACCTCAGCGTTGTTCTCTTTTGCTTGAGGAGTGGTGTTGAGATTGTCGTCCGGACTCGCCATCGTTCACTTAATTAGGTAGAGTGAAATAGCGTGTCCCACGGATGGCGCCAGTTTGTAGATGCAATAATCCGCACCCGTGATGAGGAGGAGAAGTTCGGGTCTTCAAGGGTGTTCGGATCGACTGACGTGGTCCGAACCTCGAGGAACTCCGTACCTCCTTCTGAGTCTTGAGCTGTGATAAGACAAGTAACACACGTTAGCCTCGCCCCGGATGTTTAGTCCGAGACCCAGCTCCGGTGTGAGAATGAGTATGGGTGATACAATTAAAGTATGGAGTATGTAAATAAGATAATGTAAGTGCTTGTTCGGTTCGGAGTGGTTCTTCTCCAGAATATCTTATCCCTCAATTATGAATAGTTGGGGCTATTTATACTACTCACCTATTCCGAGAATTAATTGTGGGCTTGATGGGCCTGTCCGTACAGCCCAATGGCTAAGACGTCTCTTTCGTACTGACGTGGAGTTTGTCAGCTAGTGGCAAACCATTTGGTTTGTCCTTTAGTATTGTCAGTGCATCACGCTCGTCAGTGGATGACGCTCGTCGGTGGATGACGCTCGTCACTGGATGACGCTCGTCAGTGGAGTATGTTTTACTTAATCAGGGAATTGGGTCCTCGAGGACCCGATACACCGTCACCTAGGAAACAATTAGCATTCATACATTTTTATGCTTGAACATTGACTATTCGAAACCATATACATAAAAGGCGTCCTAATAGAACAAAACGAAATTTACTTGTAGATCAGAATGACACGGTTATTATGTACTTGTTGATAATTCAGTCAAATAATTTGAGTTAAATTAAAGTTTAACCAGAGAAAGAAACACTGAACTTTTTAAATACGATCCAAATAAAGATGTATCATCATATAAATGAGTGCATAGCAAATGTTGCCATTGAAGATTTGGAGTTGACATAATGACATTCACATCATCACATGTTAAACTTGCTAATTATTTATCTGACAATTCAATTAGCCACTCAAGTAGGCAAAAATAATGATATTGCCCATGAATACACAGTATTGTTGGTAAGCATTAACAAAAAGTGAGAAATCAGAAAACTACACTTTTCCCATTATAAAATTCGCACTTTATCAATATACGACCATTCTTTACACACTTTGACCAAGTAAGATGATCTTTTCTGATGCATGTTTATAACCCCTTAATTATAAATAAGTCCCTAAACTGGATAAAATACTATTTCACCAAGTCCTATGTGTTTAACAAACTTCTTATCAGTGGCACAATGCAATTTTTTTTAATTATATGATTTCTTGTCTATAGACAATAACGAGGGTTGTAACTCACGCGTTGCTGCAGAGCGCGGGACTATTTTCATAACTGATCGATAACGCCAATTATTATTTGTCAGTCGTTGGGACTCACTTTACAACGAAATGATAACCTCTTTTGTCCATACTTATTTTATTGAGGAAGTCAAAAAGTAGCTTTTGTTGTTTTTTGAGTATTGTAGTAAATTGGGTACTACTGTTGGATTGGACCAATTGTGCAGCTTATGTACTATGTAGATTAGGTAGTGGGATTCTTTTTTATTTGAGTGACAACAACCTCTTTTTTTCAATTCTCATGCAAGTTGTGACAGAAGCAAAAGAAAGGACTACCAAGTAAAGAGTAGGCATGGTTGTCCACAATAATATAATTACTTGTATATGCATGCAAACTTTTATTAAATTTTGAGATACAATAAGTGGTAGAGATTTGTGCCTATTCTTATTTATATAAGTAATAGGTCGTTGTGGACCTTTTTTCTTGTACAATTTGCCCTTAGTTTGTGTAGGGACTTAACCTTTTACTTATTACTTGGCTAACACTAAGGTCCGGTGTGCATGTAGGTTTCTTTATTTTGTGTCTATTTACTGTTCCTACTTGGCATCCTTATGGCTGGTTCGACCACTCTCGAGGGTTTAAATGATGAAACCCATGAGACTGTTGAGGGTACTCATGTTATGCAAAAAGAAGATATGCATGTATTTACCTCTAGGATAACCCAAGATGAACTTGCTTCTGTTATTTTTGACGTACGTACCCGAGGATATTTGCATCCTCGACTTCCGTCCACCTAGCTTCGTTATGAGTGAATTTTGAACCGAATAAGATGATTAGGTCTCTACCAACATTTTGTCCACCTATCTGGAGTGGCGTATCCCATTGCCTAAGTTTTTGTGAATTGATAAAAAAATTCAAAGTGTCACATCACCAAATCGTTCCCCTTGTCTTAACCGTGTTTTGTCAACTTGAGAATTTTTTGTTGCGCTCTTCTATCCACTCCTCGGTGGTCTTGTTTCCGTGTTTTTTACACGCAATAGTTGCAAGGCAATTGTTTCAATTTTCTCGTCGTCGTGGTGCTCCCCAATGTTTCCATGAGCGTTGGAGTGGGTTGAAGGAATGGAAATAACATTTCTTTCTTATCGATCGACGAGCTATTCCCATGCCTATGCCATGGCGACATCGTCATTTATGTGTTAAATTTCCCGCTCCCTGTAAAGGCGATCCTCTAGGTCTTTCGATCCATCATACATTCGATGTGTGTGGGGGGGGGCATCTTTGTTCTAGGAAGCTGAAAACATAAGGATGCGAGAGGAGAACGAAGATTTGATTTGCGCTTCTTGGAAAGGTTTGCTAAGGTCCTCCTTCTTTTTTTCGATTGAGTTGGAGCCACGTCCTTGTACTGTGTCCTCTACATATCACTTCCGTGAAAGGATGAGACAAGTCGTCCTCTCAAAAGTCAACTCGGTCGGGCGCATGCCACTCGTCCTTATTCCTTTGAAGGCGATGATTTTTGATGACATTGTGTCTGGGTCGTTTTATTGGTGTAGGTATCGATGTAAATCCTCGTTTAGTTGGAACGATTGGCTTAAAAACCCAGATCTTGTTTCCTTGTAATTCTAGCTCCTTGCTAGTTTTTTGATCGAATAAATTGTTGTTCCAAAAAAAAGGTTCCTTCATTTACCCAATGTATAATAGCCACTATCATCACACTCTATATCAAATAAAGAACAAACATTGGAAATCACAAATAAAGCTTGAAGATGACTTTTCATTGTTATCATCAACTCAACTTTGTCTCGTTACAACTTTTTGAGTAAACTGTAAAAACCATCCTTGTGGTTTGTCAAATGTGGCACTAATCATCCTTATCATAAACTATTGGCAAGTATTATCTTTGAGAGGTCAAATGTGCGGCACTTTACATCCCTAGAGGGATGATTTTTGTTAAACTTTTTGCAAAATTCGTCCCCAATAAAGATGATTTTTACCGGACATTTGGCATCCAAAGATGAAATTTTCTAATAGTTTCTGACAAGGATGATTAGTAACATGTATTTCTTTTTTTACTCAATAAGTGGGCTCAAACTCTTATTGTTTACAAAAATCTCTCTCTCAATTAAGTGATTCACTTAGGGCCCGTTTAGTTCGTAGGTGGGTTTAGGATTAAGATTTAAATTTGGATTTAAATTCGATTTAGGATTTAGTTTTGGATTTGTATTAAGAGAGAAAATAATATTTAAAGATGTATTATATATTAAAATATAAATTAAAAATTATATTTATTAATAATTAGGGGATAAAAAATAAAATATGAGGAGGAGAAATCCCTTGGTCCCAATTATTTTTACCACATGTGTAACTTGATTATTGGATGTGCAAATAAGAAAGAGAAAACTTGATGCAATTTTATTGGTACATGTCACTTGACACATGTGCATGTGGATTTCTTTTTGTAAAAACAAGCAGGATTACCCGCGCGTTGCTGCGGGCGTTAATTTTTCGCGTGTTGTTGTGGGTTTTTTTTTTTTGCCCAGGCCGATAGAAAATCGTAAATAGTTAAAAATAAGAGTACGTCCCGTAAAAAAAAATTCCTTATTTTTTTGCCAAAGAAGGGTAGACGGATTATAAAGTTTTTTTTTCCCATGAACAGTAACCGAGCCCAGTGGGCTTGGTACTGTTCATTTCACTGTAGCAGCAAGTCAAAAACGACGTAGTATCACTTTTTAAATGTGTTTCGGGTTTATTTTTTCGGTCTCGTGTTTAATAGTTTTTTTTTTGTTCTTATAATAAATGACAATCGCGCGTTATTTTTTTTTGCCCAGGCCGATAAAAAGTCGTAAATAGTTAAAAATGAGAGTACGTCCCGTAAATTTTTTTTTTCCTTATTATTTTGGCCAAAGAAGGGGAGGAGGATTGTAAAGTTTTTTTTTTACCGATGAACAGTAACCGGTCCCAGTGGGCCGGGTACTGTTCATATTACTGTTGTAAGCCGTCAAAAACGACGGCGTATCACTTTTAAAATGTGTTTCGGGTTTATTTTTCGGTCTCATGTTTAATAGTTTGTTTTTGTTCTTATATTAAATGACAATCGCGCGTTTTTTTTTTTTGCCCAGGCCGATAGAAAGTCGTAAATAGTTAAAAATGAGAGTACGTCCCGTAAATTTTTTTTCCTCATTTTTTTGGCCAAAGAAGAGGAGGGGGATTATAAAGTTTTGTTTTTTTTTTCCCCAGGCCGATAGAAAGTCGTAAATTGTTAAAAATGAGAGTACGTCCCGTAAAATTTTTTTGGCCAAAGAAGGGGAGGGGGATTATAAAGTTTTTTTTTTTTTTTTGGCCGATGAACAGTACCCGAGCCCAGTGGGCCGGGTACTGTTCATATTACTGTTGTAAGCCGTCAAAAACGACGGCGTATCACTTTTAAAATGTGTTTCGGGTTTATTTTTCGGTCTCATGTTTAATAGTTTGTTTTTGTTCTTATATTAAATGACAATCGCGCGTTTTTTTTTTTTTTTGCCCAGGCCGATAAAAAGTCGTAAATAGTTAAAAATGAGAGTACGTCCCGTAAATTTTTTTTCCTTATTATTTTGGCCAAAGAAGGGGAGGAGGATTGTAAAGTTTTTTTTTTTTTTACCGATGAACAGTAACCGGGCCAGTGGGCCGGGTACTGTTCATATTACTGTTGTAAGCCGTCAAAAACGACGGCGTATCACTTTTAAAATGTGTTTCGGGTTTATTTTTCGGTCTCATGTTTAATAGTTTGTTTTTGTTCTTATATTAAATGACAATCGCGCGTTTTTTTTTTGCCCAGGCCGATAGAAAGTCGTAAATAGTTAAAAATGAGAGTACGTCCCGTAAATTTTTTTTTCCTTATTTTTTTTGGCCAAAGAAGGAGAGGGGGATTATAAAGGTTTTTTTTTCCGATGAACAGTACCCGAGCCCAGTGGGCCGGGTACTGTTCATATTACTGTTCCTATCCGCCTAAAACGACGGCGTTTGGCTTGTCAAATGTGTATATGTATAATATTCTTGCAAAGAATTACTTGTATTTGTAGAGAAAATTAATTACCATATTTTAGATTTTTATTTTATAATCATTCACTATTTTTCATAATGTCTTTTTGATACGTGAAAAAAACTTTCTTTTTTGCAAAATATATATTTGATCAAGGTGGATATGATGACTTCTTTTAACATTGTTTCTTGAAAGTCTCAAACCTGAGATCTTGTTTAGTTTTTCTTTTTATTTCAAGAGTTGTTAGAGAAGGGATAAAATAGCTTGTGTAGTTGTTCTTGTGTAATGTTGTCAGTTGTGATGGACTCGTTGTTGGACATTTAGGACATTAATGTTAATGTTGTTGGGGATGTGGTTTGTATGAAACTTTACTTCTTTTTTGGTAAAGGTATTGGTATTGGCTAGAATTATTAGTGGATAAATAGGTCAAAGCCCGGTTTGTGAGTTTAGGGTATTAGGTTTTTACCATTATAAATAATGGTCATTAATAAGATTATACCTACGTGGTTTTCATTGTCTAACATGATATCGGAGTGGGTCTGATCCTCGGACCTATGTGGCTACGTTGAACCGCCTTCCCTAAACCACCCCGTCAAACACTTACCGTTGTCGTTGCAATTTTTTTCCTCTTATCACGATTTGATTGATGTCAATCCATTTATTTTTGCTTTATGGTTGCCTAATGCCAACGCACAAAAGCAACATTCTCTATATTTCCAATGTTCTCTATATCTGAAGAGTACAAGAAAATGAAAAAATAGAGGAGGCAGATTGAGACTAGATGATGGACACTCTTGCCATTAGATCTATCAGTTTTCTTTTCAATACCTTAAAAAAGTTATGGTTTTATTATTTGGTTTTTTAATTGTTTACTCTTTGTTAAAGTCGATCGTTCGTACGGTCTTGTTGCAAGTCATCTAAAGTCGATCGTTGGTACGGTTTTGTTACCAGTTGACTAAAGTCGATTTACCAGTCGACTAAAATCGATCGTTGGTACAGTTTTATTGTCAGTCGACTAAAGTTATGCTTTTATTACGTTAATGTTTTGTTTTTTCTCTTTCTAGTCTACTACTCCTGTCCGAGTTTTCTTGATTTCGCCGCTCGAACTGTCAGGGAGTATTAGTGGATAAATAGGCCCAAGCCCAGTTTGTGGTTTTAGGGTATTATGATTTTTTCCATTATAAATAATGGTCATTAACAGGATTATAGCCACGGGGTTTTCATTGTCTAACATGGTATCGGAGCTGGTCTGATCCAGACCTAGGTGGCTACGTTGAGTCGCCTCCTCAAAATCACCCCGTGAAACCCCTAATCCACATCACCATCTCTAAACCTAATCCTTCTGCCACCATAATCCATCGTGCGATTATCTTTTCAAGGGCATCATCATCGGTGATACAAGTGTTGAGGAGGCTGGAAAGATACTTGACAAGTTCCAGGAGGGATTCTTTTTGCACATGTGGCGGCATGATTAACACCAAATCATATGATGTTTGATGTAAAGTCTACTAAAGTGGATCGTTGGTACGATTTTGTTACCAGTCGACTAAAGTCGATCGTGGGTACGGTTTTGTTACCGGTCGACTAGTCAATCGTTGGTACTGCTTTGTTACCAGTCGACTAAAGTGGATCGTTGGTACGGTTTTGTTACTAGTCGACTAAAGTTATGCTTTTATTACACATTAATGTTTTGTTTTTTGTTTTCTTTTCTAGTTTACTACTCTATTTCGAGATTCCGCAATTTCACCGCTCGAACTACGGGGGAGTATTAGTGGATAAATAGGCCCAAGTCCGATTTGTGGGTTTAGGGTATAAGGGTTTTACCATTATAAATAATGGTCATTAATAAGATTATACCTACGAGAGTTTTCATTGTCTAACAAGAATATGGTACTCTGCCACTGTGCAATCTTGTCTTTTAAATACTCATTGGTGGCCCTAAGTTTAAAAGCTAATGAATGTTGTCAGTTATACGCAAATGAAACGATTTTGAAAGAAGATGAATCGTAATATAAACTAAAAGAGAAAATTGAATCATAAATACGTGAAATTATAAAGTCATTAAGTCTCCTTAATAAAAGATGGGACATAATAGAGTTGAGATCAATGAAGATCAAATATTTATCAAAGATTCAATGGACCAATCATAGCCATCATTTTTTTATTAAATTAAAAAAAATCACCTTCCACCTCTTTTTTAAAATTAAAATATCTTGCAAATGGTAAATCGTTAAACGACAAAAAATACACCACCGCGACGAGAATTAAATCATCTTTCTAACGATGGGCACTTTGATATACTTTCGACGAACTTTATTTTTTCGATTTTTTTAGTCACATCTGAAAAAAATCACGTGATTTTGTAAAATACAAATCACATGTGATTTTTCAGAATCACATGTGATTTTTCTAGACGTGACTAAAAAATAAAATAAAATAAATGTTCGTCGAAAGTATATCAAAGTGCCCCTCGTTAGAAAGATGATTTAATTCTCGTTGCAATGGTATGTTTCATTTTACGTAACGATTAACGGTTTGTGAGATATTTAAATTTAAAAAAAAGAGGTAGAAATTGAGTTTATTTAATTTGATGAAAAAATAGATAGTTGAGATGGAGTCTTGGGATCTATGATAAAAAATTAATCTTTATTAAACTTTTAAAAGTTCAACATAGACCCACAATTTAGTAAAGATCCAATGAACCAATCACAATTTAGATGGTTGAGATGAAGTCTTGGGATCTATGATAAAAATGGATTTTTATTGAACTTTTAAAAGTTCAACATAGACCCACAATTTAGTAAAGATCCAATGAATCAATTACAGCCTCCATTTTTTCATTAAATTAAATAAAACTCACTTTCTACCTCTTTTTAAAAAATTAAATATCTCACAAACCGTTAATCGTTACGCAAAACGAAACATATCATCGCGACGAGAATTAAATCATCTTTCTATAGAGGG
>BQNB010001576.1:106232-116880 GCA_026074375.1 Tanacetum coccineum | reverse complement strand
TTTCTTTTCCTTCCGGAACTAGAAACAAGATTTTCGATCCAGGGATATTCATTGAAGTCTAATCCAAGAGATTTCTATCACCAACTGAATTTTCTATCTCATTCATGCGTAATCCTCTTTCTCCAGTGTTTAACACTTTGCTCCCATTTTCATCCGAAAATGAGGATAAAGTTTTCAATCCTGGTATTCTTGCTTCAAATGAGGAAACATCTCCTAATCTCTTATCTCATCGGGGCTTTAATCCTTCAAAGATCATTTTTGATTTTTCTGAAAGCCCGATGATGATTTCTGGAGGGGACATTCTTATCTTGGATGTTCTGTTTCTCCATTTCTATCCTCCTTCACCAGCTCAAGTATGAGGGATCGAGTCAGGCTCAAGACTCGGTTAACAAAAATAAGCGCTTCGTGGGTGGCAACCCATGCTTATCCTAATATAATATTAGTAGTAGTAATGAATAAGTGTTGTGAGGAGGCTCGCCTCTTTCTTTCTCGTGCTTCATGTTTTGTGTTGTATGTCCAGGATTGCCCGGATTATGAAGACTTTCGTGCTCGTGATTTTGTCCACCGTTCACTCGATCTTCACATCCTCAGCTTCTTTTGGGAATCCAATATCCTAATCTTATCGACTAACATTTATCTTTAGCATAAATCATAAACGACTTTAGTATGACGTAGGTACCCTTTAAAACATTGAGGACAATGTTTTGTTCTAGTATGGGGGGGATCTTCGATTTGATTGTGCCTGCAGCCGTTGTTTTCACGTAATCCCGTTTTTACCACCAAAATACCAAAAAAATGAAAAAATTTATAAATTTATAAAAATAAAATAAGTGTTTTGTCACAATTTTGACTTTCCTGCTGGGTAGAATAAGAATAAATTTTGACCCGATCGAGCGTGTTGAGCTCTAGCTTGTTCCTTAACTTTTAGACTAAGCATTCGTAGATCTTTGCGAAGAACAAAAAATAATAGAGTTAAGTATAAGTTAGATGCTAAACAAGGATTAGTTGGAAATCTTAAGAGCTCATAAGTGTAGTTTGTGGCTTTTCTCTCCCATAAGCTTCTAACCGGATTAATAATACGTGCTCTCTTCGAAAATTAAACTTAAATCAACAATTTTTGAATTTGAGATGTAGTCGATATCAATAATTTTAGTCTTAGTTCAAATTTATACTTAAATTTTCTAAAAAGAAGTTTTCTCTATATATCGTGGTAAAAAGAGAGAAAAGAGAAAAATGAAAAAAAAATATGGTATAATTATAAACTGTGGGCTGATAAAAGTTTACTGCATCTTGCCGGCTCACAACCGATGTTGCAGCCTTCTAAAAAAGGCCCATAGTAAGAATAATAAATCGAGACCGATAAAAGTTTGTTGCATCTTGCCGGCTCACAACCGATGTTGCAGCCTTCAAAAAGGTCGATGATTTAAATTGTATCATGGTTATGATAATGTTAAGTGTAATATATGTGATTTAATAAATATAGGAAAAATCTCTTTTTCTTAAATTTAAATATGCTTTTGAACTAAGACTATTTCATTTTTAGTTGTGGTTTTTCTAAATAAGCTATGTATAAACGGGAAACCTAAGAGTTTTTGAAACCGAAGGTCCGTGAGTCTCGATACTAGTCTCCGTGGGGTGTTAAAAGCTTGGTCACTTAGCCGCAAGGTTGGGATAAGTCGCTACATTGGATGATCACGCCTTCAAACTCATTATTCTCGAGTAGAACGTGAAGCATAGTAATTTTGCAAAACATTGATCCATGGTTGAAATTCGAAATGGCACATTCACCTAATATATAATAATTGTTGGGAGTGAAAAGTTTACAAGTTACAAATATGAGTAGTGTTAGCATCGTAACTTATATTTAACGGTGATTTCGTTTTAAGTTTGGTTTGGACAAGTGAAAAATCAGGGACGATGAATTTATCCTTTTTGGACATCTATAGATTATTCTATAGGCGCTTCTTGTTCTATGACCCTGAAGTTATAAAAATAACGAAAGTTCAATATGTTAGTTAGTTGAGAAAAAGAAAATTACAAAAATATTAGTGGTGGTTAGTGTAAATATAAAAAATAGTCAAAACGGGGTTTTTCAAAGCTTTTAATTATTTCATTCCCCTTGATTAACACTTAGCTACTTTTCGAGGTTATTAGTCGAGGCGGATTGAGGGTCTTAGTTTTCTTAAGTGTTTACTTATAGCATTGCGTGAGGACACAACAATAGTTTAGTATGAGAGATTTTGGTATGTGCCTAAATACACATACCTTTGACTTTTAAAAGCGGACTTAAACTACCAAAAACGTACCAAAAATACATTGTATTTGCATGTTTTCACTTATATTGTGCAGGAAACGGATATCCGTCAAAAGGACGAAAAACGAAGCCAAAAACGACAAAACAGAGCACGGAACGGAAAGAGTGTGAAAAAAGACAAAGTCAAAGTCAACAAAAGTCAAAGTCAACCCCGACAAAGTCAAAGGTCAAAGCCGAAAGCGAAGAAATCATAAATGGCCAACCCGTACCCAAGTTAATAGGCAAGATTAGCCCATTATGCTTTTATATTCAAGAAAAAGCCCATGATATAAGCCTTATACATTTTAAAAGTCCAAATCCATTCAAAAATAAATCCTGGCCCAAACCAATGCATAGGCCCAAAACCCTTAACTATAACAACCCATCCAAACGCTGTTAGTGTTATATCACCACAAGGACCTTCGTTGTAATTCCACCATACTCCCTCAAGGGCCATTTCTGCCAACTCACAAAAGTCTTATATCACCACAAGGAGTGTGGTTGCAATTAAACAACATAGAATGAGGGACCAAACTTGCCTAATCCACAAAACTTTTCCCTATTAACCACAAACCCTTTTTCCCGCCAAACCCTACTCTTCACCCTCCCATGTCAATTATACCTCGGTTACTGTAGCATACAACCAAAACTCACCCCACTCCAAACCCGTCACTCTCCAACCTCACCCCACTTCACAAATCCCCAAACGCCACCTTGGCAATCCCATGGGAGCTTATTGGACAAAATTGATCAAGGGTTGTGATGCAAAGGTTTGGTGAACAAGCAACATGGAAGGCTGAGATTAAGTTTTGGAAGCCTCTCACAACACAAACACAACAAGCACAAGTTTGAAGACCCCACAACTTATAAAAAGAGAAGACAGAGAAGAAGGAAAGGACCTAGTGTAGTTTAGTTTTAAAATTTATTTTTCAATGTCTTAATTTATGTCATTTTACTTTCCAAGCCTTGTAACCCTTTTTTTTATTAATGCAAATTTCAGTTTTCAAGTTGTTAAAATTCTGTCTCTTTTAAAAGTCTTATGCAAGCGAGCTTATTTGTGTTCACAAGATCTTTCTATAAGCTCTTATAAGCTTATAGAAGCCTTTTATACTCATTTAAACTTTCACAAAAGCTTTAGTGAAAGTTACTGTTTCATACACACAAAATTTTAGTTTTGAGCTTTTGGATGATAAGCTTACCATGGAAGAGCTTATGGTTAAATAGAATGCTTATTTATAAGCTGGGTAGGATTTAGAGCTTATTTAGGATTATTTAATCCCTGTTTGGTGCAAGGGATCAAGGTACACTTGGTTTTCTCTTTAAAATCTTTTCTATGTGCTTATTTATGCTTATTATTGTTAGCTTATTAATTAGCTTATTTGTGCTTAATTCCTGTTAGGCAATGCTTATTTGTTCTTTACTTTACTTATGCTATATCTGTTTCTGCTTATCTTACCTTAAATTAGCTTTCCTTAGATATAAAATGCAATTCTATTACTTAAAGGGGTGTTTGGCATAAGACTTAAAACGGGTCAAAATGAGTTAAAAAATTGTTTTGTGTCATCACTCTACTTTGTCAAGCTCCTTTTAGTCCTTTTTATCAGTTGTCAAAAGTTTTTAAGGGATAAAACTCTTTTTCAAGGCATTTAGCAGCCATGAGTTTAATCTGTGGTATTATAGTTCTTTTTATTTTGCTTATTTGGTTAAATTTTCATAAGTAGCTTTAAAGAGTTGGTTTTGAGTTGTTTATGATGTCAAAATGCAGTAGTGAAGTGTCCTTTTAGTTTACTTTTGTTTTGGTTAAAATCTGTCAAGTCATTTTTTCAGTTTTAATAGTCCTTTTTCATTTTAAAATTTAAGTTAGTTAAAATTGTTTTTAGGATTTGAATTTTTGAGCATAAGCTCATTAGTAGGTAAACTTAATTTGTTTTAGCTTATATCACTTTTTAAAAGTCTTTTTATAGCTTATTTATAGGGCTGAATTTAACCTTTTGTCTTTACAAAAAAAAACCAAAAAATAAGCATATTCTGAGTGTGATCCCCTTTTTCACAAGTCTTTTTCAAGGCTTATTTGATTTTCAAACTCAATTCTGATTGCTGATTATTGTAGCTAGTTGGATAAGCTTTTTAGTTATATAAGCTTCATAGCCATAAGGATCCATTTAAGAGCTTAAAAATAAGCTCAAAAGTGGTCATTTAGGCTGTTTGTTAACAGAGTTTAGCTTATAGCTTATTTGCTTTTTTTGTGCTTATCTGCTTAATTTTCTTTGCTTATTTTTGTTCTTAGTTGCTTATTAGGGTAGCTTATCATCTTTTCTAGCTTATTTGTCATTTTAAACTGCTTTTTAGCTTTAATTCTTAGTTTTAAAGTAGAAATTAGTCTTGTGTTCTCCCATTGTTGTCTCCTGTCTTAATAAGTGTTTTTAGTGCCTTCCTACTTATTTCCTTAGCTTATTTGTGCTTATCAATGCTCATTATGTGTAGCTTATGATGTGTCTTAGCTTAGTTTTCTTTTCCTTGTGCTTTTTAAGTCCAAAATAAGCCCTTAAATTAGCCCATTTAGTCTTAGAGTTAAAAAAGCAATCTGTCACCCTTTCATTTGCTTATCTCCTGGCTTATTTTCCAGTTTTGAAAAAAGTTGTTTTGTAAAAGTTTGTTACATTTGCTTATTTTACAAGTTTTAAAAAAATGTTTATTAAAAAGGAGAGGCCACAGGGGTCGAACATGTGACCTCTCCCTTACACACAAAACATATTTAACACCAGCACACACTACCACCAGCACCAGTAGGGTCATCTGGCCATATGGTGCACAAATTAATACTTAAACCCTTTTTTCCTTTTTAAGCTTTAAGCCACGTTTTGCTTATTTATAGCTTATTTATAAGTTATTTTTCAAAGTTCTTATTTTTCCTGCATTCTTCATAGTTTAAAGTATTTTTCAGTATTTTTCCAGAATTTTTATAATTAGTTTAGTATTTTTCATCATTTTATTTCGTTAAATATGTTTTTAATTCATATTAAATTAAATAAAAATCAAAAAAATATAATTCTTTTTTTTAATTCTCTTATCATTTAGGACTTAGAAAAATTAAACTTTCTTTCGTAGGGTTAAAATTTTAGATTTTGAATTTTTAAAGAACGGGATTGAATCCCGTTAACGTTTTTCGTGTTTTCAAGCCTAAATTACTTTCGTTTTTGGTTTAGTTTTCTTTGCTCTTACATTTTAGTAACTTAGGATTTATTAAAAGTTAAAAAATTATTTTAGGATTAAATTTTGATAATTTAGGGTTTTAGGTCACGTTCGTTTTTAATTCCCGTTAACGTTTTTCGTTTAAAGTCTTTAATTGTTTTACTTGTTTACTTGCATTCTACATGTTTTTACGTTTTGTTTAGTAGAATTAGAAAACCAAATTTTTTTTGTGATATTCAAGCATTATTCCACAAACCGATTCCCGATTTTCAAATTTACGCCTCGTTGAGACATAACGACCCGGGTCCGGTTTTAAACTTTGTGGATAACGAAGCGAGAAACCGATACTTCCGGATATATATATTTTTATTTGTGAATTTAAACGTATTGCTTTTTGGATTTTAAAAGTGATTTGTTTATTTTCACCTATATTATATTATATATATAATTAATAACTAAAATTGCTACAATCAACCCCTCCCAACCCCACTCCCCTTCTGACTCAGAAACCCTCGCTCCATTCCAATGTATTCAACCCACACAACCAGTAATACAAACAAGAAGAAAACGTCTAATCTTCAATAACGAGACCCTAGCTAGCTAGGGTTAGAATCGAAATCACAGAAACCACCACCTGCCCGCGGAATGATTAAATCCAATGATTGGTAATTAATGCAATCAATACCTTAAAACAGAATATATGAGACCAAAAAAAGATCGATGACAAATAAACCCTACAAAAGAAACCCTATACCAGTACTCGATCACGAACCAGTAATAATTAACAATTGACCATAACCAAAACAACCAGGAACATACATTGTAAAAGATTAAATCAAATAGGAACTCGTGTTTAGGGTTTTAAGCCGGCAAACACAAACTCTAGTCGACTAAATCTGAAACAAGAATGAAACAAGGATGGATCGATTAGAATCAGTGTTATTAATCCTTAGCAGATGCACGATCAGAGATTAAAAGGTATAGAAGAACACATTAGGATCGATTAGGGTTGATCTCCATTATTCGCCCACACTTTGAGAGAAAACTAGGGTCCTCGTATATAGTTTTTATCAGAAAATTATTAAGTTGGGTTGTGTTGTTCAATTAGCAATTGCACTTCTTAAATTTTTTTGACAAAGTGAATATTTCTTGTCTTTCTTTTCCCCCAAACAAGTAAGTCACACTCTGTGGAGTAACTCGAAGTAATATTCTTGATACCCGAAAAATATATGGTCGTATCATTGCTTAAGAAAACTGGGAATCGTACATGATTTGCAAATTAGATGTCAAAGCCGATTGAAATGTTCGGCTTGCCTCAGACAACCGGAGTAAGCCGAAAACCCGGTCATTAGATCTTCACCCTTAGATGAATACCCGAGATATACAATAGAAAGTAGACTCCTTTTTAAAATGCCAAAGAATCCATACAATGGGTGTACTTAGTGAAATTAACAAGAGCTAAAAGCTAAAAGTTGGATATTTTATTTTCGTGTTAATATTTAACAAAATAATTAAAGCTAAAGCTTATTATTGTAAAATAACATCAAAATACATAAAAATCAACATAAATTTACGTGTTATAATATTTTTATAAGTATTTATGTAATTCGACTCATTACAAGCATTATTTAGTTTCAAACGCTCATTTATGTTAGCTTGGACTTATAAAAAATTTCATAGGTTTGTATACCAACAAAGTTCATTTTATAACTATCTTGTTTTACAGCTCAAATACTCTGTGAGTTGGTAAGAAGTCAGTTTTGTTTGGTAAGACGGAATTTGACACAGAAAAGTGAGTTCTCACCCAGCTAAAAAAGATTGTAATTACATAGATAATTGGTCCTCCTCTTCTTTCTCTCTAAGGCTTTAAGGCTTTGTAAGCTTCATTTCAAAGACACCAAATCATATGTATTTTACACCAAATGTATTTCCAGGTCGAAAAAACAGTGTTTGATCCCCAGTTGTTTTGGTTAGAATCGTTGGAATTGGTTCAATGTAACTTGTATGGTTGCAAATTAAACCGCAATCGTTCATTTGTTAGAAATTTTTTCCACTTCTTTAACTCGTCATTTACTATTCCACATTAGTAAAGCTTTATAATTATGTTAAGTCATATGTAGTATTATAACAATATACTATAAATCTTTTGGTGTTATAAATTTTTGGTCACTGGTGGTGGGTATCGGATGCTCTCAAGCATGATATATTCAATTCACTATGTTTAAAATGAAACATAAAAGCTTTTAATGAGTTAAAAACCTTTCTTAAAACCCCCATTCTGGTTGGTCCAACAAGCAATCATTCGTTAAGTATATCACAAGTCATTAGTTGTGACTTGTATTTTGTATATACGCCCATCACAGGATTTTATGCATACAATATCCAAGGATGATCTTAGTAGCAATAAAGTACATGCGTTGAGAAGAGATCTTTACCTTGTTTACAGAAAAACGCATGCATGATGTAAAGGTGAATAAACCAAATAAAATTTTATAGTTATCGATACATGGAGGGTAAAAGCTATAGAATACCAACGTACTTTCTAAAATTTACCGTAATGAACAACTTACTTTTTTATTATCGATACCACCAACTTACATTCAAATTTTGTTTCAACTTGAACAAAACGTTTGTATCGTTAATTATTATGTGGCAACGTTAGTCCATTTAGCTAACGATCGTTTGAGGAAGTTGCAAAAATCGTCCATGTGGTTTTCATATATTTTTTTTCTTCCGAACCATTTTTTTTTGAAATTTTTTATCGAAACTTCTTTTTTTTCGAAAAATTTTTATGTGTAAAAATTTTTCGAATTTTTTTTATAAAAATGTGTATAAAATTTTTCAAAAAAATGTGTAAAAAAAATTTACACATAAAAAATTTTCGAAAAAAAAGAAGTTTCGAAAAAATTTTATGTGTATAAAATTTTTCTTTCGAAATTTTTTTATTGAAACTTCATTTTTTTCGAAAAATTTTTATGTGCATTAAATTTTTTTCGAATTTTTTTTATAAAAATGTGTATAAAAATTTTCGAAAAAAAATTTTCAAAATTTTTTTTCGACAAAAAATGTTCGAAAGAGGAAGAACATAAGGACTAACGATGCAACTTTCTCAAATATTTTATGAATTTTGTTTAAAAAATAAATGAAAACTCACTAACAAATTCAAAGAGGAAGAACATAAGGACTAACGATGCAAGCGATCGTTAGCTAAATGGACTAACGTTGCCACATAATAACTAACGGTACAAACGTTTTGTTCAAGTTGAAACAAAATTTGAATGTAAGTTGGTGGTATCGATAATAAAAATGTAAGTTGTTCATTACGGTGAATTTTGGAAAGTACGTTAGTATTCTATAGCCTTTACCCATACATGGACGCATTTCTAGCACAGCTTAAATCTAAAGAGTATTTATACTATCCTTTTAAGTCCTCTTCGAATTTTTGTTCGAAAATAAAGTCTCTCCGAAACATATACGAGTGATAGTCGTAAAAAAGTTTTCTGATTGTTTTTTTTAAAGGCGACTTTTATTAAAACTAGTGAAAGCTAGGAAAAATGTTTACATAGAAGCAATAGAAACTAACGGGGTTTTCAACCAACCTACCCAATTCAAATTACACTTGGGATTTCTAGATGAAATCCATAAAAAAGATTGAGAAACTATGAAGTCCCAAAGCGTTGCCTTCTTGGGGTGGGAACCAGAGAAGACCAGTTGATTCCGATAGTACCATATAGTCCACAGGAGAGTTCCCCCTACGCCTTCGAGTAACAGCCGAACCTTGGACGAACCATGAAGAGAACCAAGCCAATCGTACCATTCCACTATACTTCCACAAATCGAAATGTCCAACTCCCACCATTTAGCAAGGAGAGCCCATAAGTCTTTAGTCAATCCACAGTTGAAGAAAGAGTGGTTAACCGTCTTGATATCCTCTAGACAAGAGGGACAAAGAATAGAATCAACCTCAATACATCGTCTATCTAGGTTCACCCTAGATGGAAGCTTATTGAGCTTCAATCTCCAAAGAAACACGTTAACTTTAATAAAGATACTTCTATTCCAACGGGTAGCTACGTTGTCTGTGTCCAAAGTGCGAGAGTGAATCAAGAGGCGAGCGGACGCAACCGAGAACCCCACAGAAAAACCAAGAACCATTGCCACGAATCCCTTTGATCCGTAAGAGAAATACATTGGATGGTACTTTTTAAAGTGGTGAATTGAAAAGCCTCCACACCACCTCTCGGATTACGCCTAAGAAACGTGGACCAGTCTGTCACACCCCGCCAATGCGGAAACGCGAGGCGTAAACAAGAATGGATATCATCACAACACATGGTGTCTATATAGAGAATACTAAATTGAAAACTAAAATAAAGCAAAGACACAAAGTGTCATAACAATATCCAAAACCTAACGGTGTCTTTATTAATGAGAAAGAGGTCTCGTCAATAAATGACATGCAAAACATAATCCAAACAATTCATGCAAATGCATTTATCCAAACAGAAAGCATAATTAAACTCCAAGCATCCTACGGTCTCTTCTAGCCACTTCGCTCTATCTTAGCACCATTAATCTCACCTGAAAATGATGCTTAAAACGTCAACATAAAGTTAAGCGAGAATCATAGGTTTACGACATACAACAATATCCAAAATAAACTTTCAATTAGCTGTTGCAATTACCAAAACAATTCATGACAACAATTAACAACAACGGGACGGAACGTGCCCACGATCCACAATCATATCAACTACATATGTGCGCTACATGGCCTCATATTAGCTCACGCAGTCTTACCACCGTCACACCTCGTTTTGCATATTGGGATCCACAATACCAAACATATCATATCGCAACACAACGGGACGGAACGTGCCCACGATCCAATACACATAACTACAGCAAGCTTAAAAACATTTTAACATGACACCAAGCATCATTCTCACCCTAAAATAACATGAGAAAAAGGGGCTATGAAACTCATATTTGCTTAGTGTAGGTCCTTGGTATAGGATCTGATTAGCCTTTTGTAAGACGATAGCTAACTTGAATAAATCCAAATCAACTATGTGAGAGACACTGACTATGAATATCAAGTATTAATGCGGAATCTTAACACAAGAATTAAGAAGAACAATAATACTAATTTTGCTATTGATT
>BQNB010001576.1:26684-105392 GCA_026074375.1 Tanacetum coccineum | reverse complement strand
CTAGTTCTCTCCCAACCATTTCTCTCTCTCTAACTTTCTCTCTCTAAGATCATAAGTGTGTGAAATTAGGAACCTACACTTGTAATGTTGTTTGACCTTTTCTAGTTCTACTCTAACGCATTCATTTTGTTCAATAAGAGCAGTGACATCTTTAGCATTATAAGTCTCATAACTTCTGTCATTCACATTAGAGACTAGAACTTTCAAGTCTCTAATCACGTTGTCTTTTTCTTGAATCTGATGTTCGAGATTCTTGATCTTAAAGAACGAGTTAAAATCAGGAGCTTCCTGTGATGCTTGTGAATTTTTAATATCAAAACTTTCTTGAAGATGTTGATACTTTAATTGCAAATTTAGGTATTCCCTTTTAAGTTTTGAAATATGTTTTGACTCGTTATGAACTTTAGACATCTCAGCTTCAAGATCTAGACAACGTGATACAAACAATTAGCAATCAGATTCTCATTTTCAATGAGAAGGTTTTCTTTACAATTTCAGCACATTGCTTGTCTACAGTATTCTGGTCCACTTTGTCATTCATTTGATCAAAAATTTCTTCCATTACTTTAACTTCTTTAAAGAGGGCCGTTTGAACTCCTGCAAAGTGTTCTTTAAGAGTTTTGAAAAATGGAATAACTTCAGTGAGGTAACATCTTTTTGTTTGCTCAAAACCTCTTTCCCCTTCTGTAACACCTGTTGGGGTGATTCTCTTTTTGCAAGTTTTGTCAAATTCCGTAAAAAGTTGTGTGAGTACATAAAGATTAATCTTCACTTAACTTTTAGTTGGAAGAACTCTGGGGACAAGCTTGACAGGAGTATTAGGTGGATATACTGTCAATGCTAAAAGTGGTTTTGGAACTGAGGTCTCAGCCTTTTTCCTGTCATTATTATCTATGGACCAAAATATATGTTCTGGGGTCAGATTTCTTTGTGGAGCAAAGGTTGCAAGAAGGTTCTCCTTCGAGTAATCTGGGGGGGGGGGGGCAATCCTAACTTTATTTTCCACACATTGAGGGCTTTTCATTTTCTCAAGCATTCTTTTCCTAGTTATCTCAGATATCTCACGAATATCCTCTGAGTCATGTACAACAGGGCGTGCATGATTGGACATGACTAATACATGACCATTATAGAGGGCTGGTTGAACTTGCTGTAACACCCCCAAAATCTGGTACAACGCAGCGGAATGGTAACAATGGGGTGCTACTTCAGGGCACAAAACACAAGTCACGGAAAACGACCTCAAAAGAGACGTTTAAATAAATTTCACATTCGTTATATTAAAATCAGAGTTTACAAATTATTTAATGGTACTCAAATTATTAAGCGTTCAAAAATATATCCGCGCGACTCGAATGCTCCCAATGCTCCACTAGCAAATAATAACCTGAGAAAAACATGCAAAAACGGTCAACATAAAGTTGGTGAATTCATAGGTTTAAGTAAAAGCAGTGTTGAAATAATTTAAGAAATGTCTTTGTAAGAAAAGTAGCGTTACAGTATTTCAAAGTGTTATTTCCGAAATCCAAGTAGTGATTCAGTAAATCAAGTAATGTTTAGTAGTGGACCACAAGATCGAAGTAATGGTGGACTAAGTACGTATTCCGAAGTCCAAAACAAGTAATAGCAGACTATGTACGTATTCCATAGTCCAAAATAGGTAAGGTAGACAAGAGAAACACATTCATCATGTCCAACACTTTGTATTATTGCACTAAGCTCATGACCCCGAAGCCTTAACTAGTTTGTGCCCCAAATGTATAGGATGCTTGCCAACAACCTAAAAGTATTCTCAATGTTAAATGCACCATGGTCAACTTGTGACCAGAAATTCCAGGTGGGGATTGTCAGTCCCGATAGATCTATCCACAACACTCGCGCTCACTACAATAGCAATTGACGGTTCATGATATAGTAGGGACTTAATTGGCAATAGTGGTAACTTAGGCAATAATATTCAGGCAGTAATCTGGATAGCATACAGTTTAAAACACTTTGAAAACACTTAGAAAAACACTTGTGTCCAATAGTAAAATAAGCAATGTAATTCACCCCTTAGAGTTTGTAAAACAATTAAGTAGTAAAAAGGGGGCTATGAACTCACTAAGTCCTTGAAAAGTAATCACATTGTTATAAGATAAACGAGTATGTAAAAGAGTTTGTAACAAGCATGTATCCCCCTCGCGGGTTTATAAAGCATGTAAATAAGTAAAAGCGAGGCTATGAATCTCACCTTAGAAGTGAAGTGATGAAATAATCAGGTAAATGGCAGAAAATGTATCACGGAAATATCCGAAAGCAACCTAAGTAAATATGGGTCGTATAAGTACCAAGTACTTTAATTAATAACATTGAATATAATCTTATAGTTGTTACATCGTACTATCGTTCGGGCTATCATAATTAAAGAGGTCATGACATGACGTACGAGGAGTTAGGACACTTTAAATCGTAAATCCAACAACTCGTCGATACGCCATCCGAAGAGGCCTCATTATGAAACTCCCTAGTAATATAGCACTTTGATAACCACTCAATATTCTATATAGCATAATCACCGACTAATCGTTTTAGTAAAATAATATTTATAAAGTGAAAACGTTTATAAATATACTTTTCGTAAAAATGACCTAATTTGGTCGTTTTAAGCCCGTTGCTCGCGTTTCTTACGTCCACGTCTTCGTAGTAAGACGAGCGATCAAAATATTACATTTTTAAGTTTTTAAGATTCTGCGATGAATAGTAAAATTACTGTTCACAACAGCTCGTTTGTCGTTTTAGGGTTTTAATTAGCGTAAACTTGTAATCGTAATAACTTATTCGTTTTAATCCCGATTTTAGTGATTCCTTCGAGTACGATCTCGTAATTAAAAGTTATATCATATTTTAGATGTTTTTAAAATGAAAGTTGCTGTAATGAATAGTAACTTTTATAAAAATAGTTTTATAAAAGTATTTATAGTCGTAAACTCGTTTTTAACGTATCTTTTTCGTTATAGATCGGTTTTTCGAGTTTCTTATCATTATGGAATCGTCATGAGGCGTATTATAATTATATTAAGTCAAACTTTCTGTATGAAATTCGGATTTTAGACAGCCCCTAAGTATTCATATGTATATCTTTATAAAAACCTTGTTTTTATGTATTAATTAATTTAGTAGTTTACTATAAAACTCTTGTAACCATATTTTACATATGTGGTACTTATAATAATATCCAATATCATCCCTAGTCCTTGTAAATTCATTGTAACAAGTTCAACCCTTTTACTTTCATTGTTTTCATTAGTATTTACATTAGATAACTTTAAAACCCTAATTAGTCCTTAAACATGTTTATACTTAAACCATAAGTTAATGATAAGTGCTTAATTACACATATCTTTTACCTTCAAAAACGAGCTTAAATGACCAAAAACAGACAAAAACTGCGGAATTAGGGAAGACCTTAGAATGATGTAAGAGATGAGAAACAAGTTCTAACCCGTGTTCTAGATTCAAAATCAAGCTTACAAGCTTAACACCCTAGATTAGGTTTGAAACCTCTAATCTTCCTTTTTTCTTCTTAATATATTTGCAAATGAAAAATCAGAATGCTTGTAATCACCTTAGTGTGATCGTAGGATTTGATGTGTATTGGCTTGTATGGATTATAGAACAATTTTGTATGATTTGTTTAGGGTGGCTTAAATTGAGCCGTGGCATGTTAGAGAGAAATGGGAGATATTTTTGTGTTTTACACCTTAAGAAGTGTTGTGTATGTTTTTTTATAGTTATTCCTTTATATAGAGCTTAACTAGGTTAAGAAAATCTAGTTATTTAACTAGGTAAGTTATAGGAATTATCTAAAGATATTTTAGATAAACATCTAAAGAAATATCTAGAAAAATATCTAATAAAATATCTAGAAAAATATCTTTAAAAAATACGAAAAGTTATAAATTATCATCGTAATATTTATTTAACACTTGTTTGACGTAAACTATTGTTTGGTGCCCGTTTGTTGTCATGTCTATTTTCAGTCTACGCGATTTAGCTTAACGATTAAAATTAAAAGCGAACGCGTACGAGAAAAAAAAATAGTGAAATTAAATAGTATTGTAAATGACTTGAAAATACGGAATGTTACAGTCCTATCCCGTTAAATGAGCCTTGTCCTCAAGGCTCAAGTTGCGACATTTGACCGATGGTACGGGTTCGGAGAAAGATGCGGATATTTCATCCGAAATTATGTTGATGAAGAGGTGTAGGTTTTAAGGTGATTACTCTCAGCATGACATGGTCTTTCCTGAATGCATAGGTAATCAGTCTATACACCAAATATACATAGGTGATTAGGCTATGTATATTTGAGGGCCAACGATGCAATGCTCATTTTCGTCAAAATAGTGTGATGTAGGAAATGTATCAAATAGTTTTATAACGAAATGAAATAGTCAATAAAGTAAACGTGAAGTAGCTTATAGGGTGACAACAAAATGGTTTATAGGTGACATCGAGATTGTTTGTAAAGCGTTAGGTCATAAACAAGTTTAAAATATCCGAACAAACGCAGAAGTAGTCAAAGAAAATGAACGTAAAGAACTATTCAATCAACAATATGAACGTAAAGAGTCGTGTTTTAAAGGTAGGTGCTCCAAGGTGACACGTATGAGGTGACAAGTTAAAGTCGCGAAAAGTTCGAAGTAAATCGTAATAGATCAAAAAGAAAATAACCCATAGGTATAGGTATTCTTATATAATACCAGTATTGACGCTCGAAGGAGTAAATGAGAAATCAGGAAGTACGTGAAAATCAGAGTGATCAATATTTATATAACAGACCGATATTAGGTAAATAGTAAGACATATTTGTACATGTAGAGACGAAATCTTTGTCCTAGGTATTATATTACTCTTATCCATGTATAGTGTAGGGATGCAAAAAGAGTGCCAATAAGTTACCTGGGAGCATGCGCGTGCGGATATCGATAAAACAAGAGAGACTCGTATATTTTGGAAAAAACATGGTCTTAGTCTAAGTTTTGAATACGGACGCTAGTTCTCTATGACTTCAGCTTGATACCTATCTGTAATCCCCCAAAATTCTGGTCGCAGCGGAATGGTAACCATGGGTGCTTACTTCATGTCCATACACACAAGTCAAGAAAAACACCTCAAAAGAGACGTTTTTAAGTTAAATTTCACATTTGATATAATTAAAATCCAGAGTTTTCAAAGGATCCCATTTATAAATGCATAGGAAAATTTTGTTTAAAAAAATTCTTGAATGGTACTAAGTTATTAAGCCTTCAAAAATAAATATACGCGCGACTCGAATGCTCATTAAATGCTCACTAGCAAAATAATAACCTGAAAAATACATGCTAAAACGTCAACAATAATGTTGGTGAATTCATAGGTTTAAGTAAAAAAAGCAGTATTGAAATAATTTAAGAAGTATTTCAGAAGAAAAGTAGCGTTACAACATTTAAAAGTGTTATTTCCGAAATCCAAGTAGAGATTTAGTAAATCTAGTAATGTTCAGCGTAGTTGTAGACCACAAGATCGAAGTAAATGTGACTAAGTACGTATTCCGATGTCCATAACAAGTAATAGCTTGGACTATGTAAGTCATTCTTAGCTCCAAATAGGTAAGGTAGACAAGAGAAACACATTCATCATGTCCAATCACTTTGTATTATTGCACTAAGCTCATGACCCGAAGCCTTAACTAGTTGTGCCCCAATTGTATAGGGAGGCTGCAAACAAACCTAAATGTATTTCAATGTTAAATGCACCCATGGTCAACTTGTGACAGGAAATTCCAGGGTGGATGTCAGTCCCGATAGATCTATCCATAACACTCGCGCTCACTATAATAGCAATTGACGGTTCATGATAAATAGGGACTTTTTTGGCATTAGTGGTAATTAGGCATAATATTATGCAGTAAATCTGGATAGCATACAGTTTAAAATACTTTGATAACTCTTAGAAAACACTTGTGTCCATAGTAAAATAAGCATGTAATTCACCCCTTAGAGTTTGTAAAAAATCTTAAGTAGTAATAAAGGGGGTTATGAACTCACCTTGAGTATGATAGTCCAATATCCACAGAATAAAATGTACGCAATACGTTTGAGCAACTATTTAATTAAGGTCGTATAAGTACCGAGTACTTTAATTAATAACGTTAAATAATCCTATAGTTGTTACATCGTACTATCGTTCGGGCTATCATAAATCAAGAGGTCATGACATGACGTTCGAGGAGTTAGGACACTTTAAATAGTATTTCCAACAAACTGTTAAACGCCATCCGAGAGGCTCTTTATGAATGCCCTAGTATTATAGCACCTCGATAACTAATAACATATATAATCTATATAGCTATATCACCATCTATTTGTTTAAGTGAAATCGTGATTATAAAGTAAAAATGTTTATAATCACGCCTTTAGTAAAAATGACATAATTTTGTCGTTTTAAGCCCGTTTCTCGCGTTTCTTACGCCCACGCTTTCGTATTAAGACGAGTGATCATAAAATCACATTCTTAGGTTTTTGAGATTCTGTGATGAATAGTGTTTTTACTATTCATAACAGCTATATAATCGTTTTTATACTTTTAATTAACGTATTACATATATTAGGTCCATTAGGTCATGTTTTATTTTTAGCGATTCTTTCGAACACGTTCTCGTAATTGAAAGTTTTATCATATTATTGATGTTTATAAAGTATAAGTTTCTGTAATGAATAGATAAAAATTTTTTTATAAAAGTATTAACTATCGTAAACTTGTAAATAGCGTTTCTTCTCCGTTATTAACCGGTTTTTCGAGTTCTTTATGACCCATCGATCCTTGTGACATGTAGTATTTTATAAAATCATAAAACATATATATAAATTTTGAATCTTAAACAGCCCCTAAGATATTTATTTCCAAAATTGTTTAAAACTTGTTTTTAGGACTTTTTAGAAACCTTAATTTGTACTTAAACATGTTTATAATTAAATCATATGTTAACATACTTTTACATTCATTTTTCCATGATATATATAACCATATGACATAAGAATAAGTGCATAAATTCATAAACATAAGTGATAACTCTTTTTACATATTAAAAAGTCCTAAGTGGTGATTTAGCCATATATAACATATAACACAAAAAATAATGATAATAAAAAGTATAAAGGAATTAGGAAGACCTTAGGGATGATGTATGAGATGAGAAATAAGTGCTAAACCCCTGTTTAGACTCAAAACCAAAGCTTCCTTTTCTTGATTATTACTTGCAAATGGTGATTCAATGCTTGGAAACACCTTAGAATATTTTAGGATAGATGTGTATAGGAGTGTATGGGTTGTAGAAAAATTGATATGGATTTGTGTGGTGGGGGGTTGTATGCCGTAGCATATAGAGAGACAAAGGGAGGAGTTTTGTTTGATTTTTGCTAAGTATAAAGTATATGTGTTATCTCTTTCTTTGCTACTTGCATTATATGTGTTCAAAGGGTCAAAAGTTTGCAATAGTTGGTCCAAGAGCAAGATGAGGGTTTCAAGGGTTCTTGTTTTTGTGTCCTTGGTCAATGTAACAAAGTAAGGCTAGGTTTTAATTGCAAGAGATGTACCATTGACCAAAGTGTGTAAAATTTGTATTTTTCTATCATACATATGTATGTATGCCGTATGAATTAGGGGGGGGGGAACCCTTCTAGAAACTTTTTGCTAGTAAACATAATATATAGCATCATATATGCAAGTTACAATTTGTAGTTTGTAAATAAAATGCACGAAATTATGCATGGTAATATGTTTAGGGATTGTTTTATGGTCTTTTATATATAGTAATATTGCATATTATGACGTATAAAATGTAGATAGACTTGGAAAAATTTATAACTTTAGTATATTGTAAGTTATGATTTGAATTCCTTCATAATTAATATGTATAAAGTGATAAATACTTGAAGTTTTAAATAAACTTTAAGTATTGGGTATAATTTTGGGCATTTGATGAAGCACATATAAGTTAACGTGCTTCCGAGAAGGCTTAAACGTACTTTATCGTAACCAATAAAAATAAAATGTGCAATGATAATAATTATCCTCTAAATAATCATATAACACTTTCTTGAATGTAAACATTTCTATTGTTTAATGCCGTTATATATATATTAAAATTGATCATTTAGTTTACGCGATTTAACTTAATGTTTCACGTTTAAGAGAAAAACTATCGTAAACACCCTAAAATAAATTGTGCATTACATAATGCCGTACAATGACCTAAAACATGAGGTGTTATACAATATGTCTTATAATTTCATACTAATCCTACTTTAACATCAATATCTCTATATTCTAAATGCCACATGTTTTAATCGATTTCACCACACATATACATTCTCGTACGAAATCAAAATCAATGAATGCAATAAATCGAAATAGACCAAAACAATAGGAAGTGCATCACAAGGACATAATACCGCCGAGCAAAGTCGGAAAATAAAAGAGTTCGTCTTGTTCCCTTGTTCCTAGCCGCGGCTCACAACCAAACCAACCAAACCAAAACCAAACTTGAATCAACCCAAATCAACCCAAATAGTTTTCAATAAATCAAACACACCCATCTGTGCTGTCTTGAAACCCGGTTCGAACTCCAAAACCTTAACTCTTTTACAACTCGAAGATCTCCAAATAACCTATTTTCCCCTATTTATTTATATTCTACCACATACAACCAAAACCTTCTTATTTTTAGTAAAACTCAACCTAAGCATAAACTTTAATGCATTGTCTATTTCTTTCTTATCATGGAATGATTATACTACTTTGATCATCCTAAGGTTTAATTGGTGACTAGAAAATCAAATCACCAAAGTGGTTTGTTTTGTTTGGAGTTTCGTTCGAACCCAAAAGAAAAGAAAGGGATTCTAAGAACTCCACTTTCCACTGGTTTATTCTCTCTTACCTTTATCATTTGTGATAGTGATTAAATGATAGTGTGATGATTAAATTTTGGTTTGTCTTGTTTTTTCTTTGTTGTTCCAGTTCAAAAGATCCACGCAAGGAAGCAAGAGAAGAAAATTCCATTTTGCTATATGTGTTATTATGGGTGAGAAAAAGTCCATGTTGGGTGCACTTTATAAAAGCAACAAAATAATCATTATCTCTTTATGGGTTTAAAGTAGAATTAGTGATGTATTATACGAGGAAGGAGCTACTAAGTAGAAACAAAATTTTGTTATACGATTAAAAAAAGATTGGGGGTAATAGTGAGTGGACAATGGAGGTAAACAAAAGGAGAAAAGTAATTCAAAGGAAGAGAATGGGCGAACTGGAGAAACTCCAAAGACGACCGAAGGGAGAAGGCATCAGTGGGGCACGGCAAGAACGCCATCAGAACCAAAGTCCAGTGCCACTAGCCTCTTACTGACAACCATCAGGACGCCAAACAGTGCACCCTTCTTCCTTATGTCTCCTCCACCCCCAGATGCGATAGTCCCTTTGACGTCTCCAGCGCGCACACCATCGCACTGGCGTCCCAACATCCTAAAATCAATATAAAAACCACAAACCCACGTCAAAGTTTAACCTTTAAATAAAAGTAACTTGTAGCCAATTTAAATTAACCCCGAGCTTTAAGCCAATGTCGGAAAAACACAGACAAGCCACGTAAATAAAACACATATTTTATGCATCAATAAGATAGTAATAAATCTAGCTTTCGAAACGATTAACGAACGCTCGGTCAAATCGTCGACCCGCGGAAAACGATCAAAAATAATACATTTCAAACTGTCATTCGTAATAAAATACGAAAGAAATTATTTCCGACGATAAAAAATTTAAATGTCGACGTCGCTTACAAGAACTCGTAAAATAATAATAATGACGTCGAACTAGCGATCGTCATCTGTATCGTGAAACTCGGGTTGTTACATTCCACCCACCTTAAAGGAGCGTCCTCCCGGTGCTCGTTCTTTCTTACTCGTCTTTTCGTTTGTTCAGGACACGATAGCTTCTCATTGCTATGTGGGTTCGTGCGTTCGTAAGTAAACAAATGATATAATTCCCACTCGTTTTGACTATTCCGGATGGAAAGTCAATCGAAACAAATAGTAATTACACCTCAAAATATAAATACGATCGTAAAGGCTCTTATCACAAGAGGCAGAAAACAAATCGCAAAAATGTATTCGACAAAATCGAATCGCGGTGTTCAGACCTTTATAATCGCGCTCTTCAAAAGAGATAATATACGTCGCAAAATAGATTCAATTAAGATAATCATTACGTCGTTCTCACGAGAAGTTTTCCAAAATAATGATCGATCCAAACTTAGTTGGGGATCATAAAAACAACAAAACCAACCGCATCCCGGTTATCAAACACAAGATTGAAATTTACGTCGTTAATTAAATTAAAACATACGTCGTTCACAAAACCAAGATAGACGCTAATAATTAAAACTGACATGTATTCATATCAGTATCCAAATTAAAATACTCATCATTATCCAAAGGCAAAATGAACATCGCCCTCCCGATCTCATTTAACAATGCACCACCGGTTGCGAGAAATAACCCGGAGTACATACGTCTCCATCAAACTTGATTTAATGCCATTGCACATAATCACATAAGCACAGAATCACCTATTGGTCAATTAAAATGACTCTACACTTCTACCTAGCTTACCATCACGCTTAGCAGTTTCATGCTTATCGTGCGGGTTCACATCTAACCGGCTAGATTGCTCACTACACCCGGCTCGCCGGATGGCCAAGCCTTTTTGGGTAGTGATCTCGACTAACTCACAGTCAGGTTTTAGCCAACCATAATCACGCTTGTGGGCTTAACACGCCACAATCGACAATGGTCTACCAGGCTTACGTTCTTCTCAACCCAACCTTCGTCTACTTCGGGTAATTATACTTACTCACTCACGTTCTAAGCTATATCTTGGCAAAATGGAAGCGACCAATATGCTCACTACCATTCAAGAGCACATATCACATAAGGCACGTAGAGCACACAATTTAGTGGCAATAATCCCACTATATCACATATTGTCAAAAGACAAGTTTGAAAACAATCAAGAGAACAATTGAGCATCATGGGCTCGATACTCATTTGATGAAAAATAAAAATCCAATGTTTTCCACATCGTGACTAACATAGTCGACTTGGTACTAACACATCGTGCTACATCTCCGACGAATCGAATCATCAAATCAAATTAATTACTCGCATATCCAAGCTAATACGTTCGGCTTAGGCGTTAGTTTACTAAATGATCGATCGTATCCCTCTAGATGGAAACGGACGTTACCATTCGACTGGAATCTCCAATCTTTTCGCTTTTTCATCCGCACAAAAGTCAGTATGTCTCGGAGTAAGGGCCACTACACTTAACCGTAGGTTAAGTATCGTATAGTGTCTCATTCAAATCCTTGACGATTAAGGTATGTCACAACTACACTACCACTACTCTCCAATTCGGGAAATGAAGTCTTCTTCACGGCCATCAGTTGATACGTCAAAGGCAACGCACATCTTACGTAGGAGAAGTCTTCTCCATTTCTCATTTCCAACCTCGGAATGATCCTTCTCAGCTTCCACCCACCTTAGGAATCTTTACATCTCCAAGAAGATCCCTTCTCAGTGTCGGTATCAGGTTTACACCCTTGATAGCTCAAATCTATCATTGCTTGCTAGCACACAGACTATACTTGGTCTTGACACGTCTTCATAACAATCACCGCTCTTAAATACTACGAACTAAATATCACTCCTTTCTAGACACACTCGTTCCGAACAATACCATATGTATTTCCGCTTCGGAACCGACTTGGTCATAACGCCTCACATGAAACTCTTCTCCATGCAGTTCATGGGAGTACGGTTACTTGGCATAAGAATCCTTAGCAGTGTAAAATATTTTTTCTTTTCTCCGAAAGTTTTGACCCAAACAATTATCTCAATTACCAAAGCGTTTTAATGGTTACGATTATCTACATAGCGTAGGTTCTTCCTAAATTAATGCATATTGATCAGGTTATGCATAATTGAGGACCAAACGACATCATGTCCTTCCTCGTCAAAACGTTTCTTTTCCATACGCTACATGCGTAAATTAATTCCAAGAAAATTTTCAAAGAGTAAAAATCTAATTATTTCAAAAGAAAGAAAAAAAGATAGCACCGCCTTCCATTCTTATTATTTAAAAAGAAAAATGTTTTTTTTTGAAAAGAAAATTTTATTTGACACCATAGGGTCAGTTTATAAATTTGAAAACACATTTTCCATGGTTTACACAAACAATTTATACAACATAGTCAATATGATTCGCGCAATGACATTCGTTCAACACAAATTCATTATTGCAATTCACAGTTTTAAAATCATCAAGTCACAAGACATCATTGAATACGGTTTGGTCAATGGTCACGACAAGTTTCGAAAACAATACCCACTCATGGATAGTGCAAGCAAGTATCATACACATGCTAAAGATTCGATAGTCTAGGCCACCTAACACTCTGGGTCAATTCAATCTCACAATGAGTCGAGTGCCTCGAGGGCAACCACGACCTCCAAGCTTCATTCATAGTACAACATACACAATGATACTTATTCATATCTCATAACCGAGAACAATCACAGCAATTGTTATAACAATGCCGAAAATATCATACATACCAATCTTCCCAAAAATGAATACATCATTAGCTTTCGAAGCCAGTACATCTAACTGTAACGGTTTTAAGTTTCCAATACATAACTACATATACGTGAACTCTCCTAGAGTTCTAAATCGAAAGTAATAGCTAAAGAATGCACAATCACCACGTCGGTGATAAGATAAAACCTTGAGGCAATAATAACCTCAATCCAATAAACCTAAATCTTGAAATCCTCCTACTTACTAGTACATGGACGATAATGGTATGAGGTTTCTAAAGACATAGGGCCCACTTCCCAGAAAGTTTCAGAACCAAGGTGAAATTACCATTTTAGCCCTAGCTATTAAAGCTGCCTTTTTCCAAAATTTTATAGCTACACTAAATTTCTAATACATAAATCCTAACATATCCAAATGGCTGCGGTGTTTACAAAAACCAAAATACACCCTGCAGCATGACCTCACTAACTGACACTAGCAGTTTAGTGGCTATATAATGGTCATAACCAAATCCAAAAATCAAAATAAACTACTAATAGGACTACTGAGGTCCTAGTGGTCTTTTCTCTAATGTTGCAAGCCGCCTCTCCAATCCTAAAACACACCTCATTAGTGTGCTCTCCCGGCTATTCATCTCTGAGACTGTAGTCTACAGCTGTTGGATTTGCGTGTCTTTCGGCTGCATAGCTGCCTGTAAAGTCTGGACCTGCTGAGTCAACTCAACAATCGCCTCGTCTCTCTAGGCCACAGTCTGCTGACCCTGCTCAACCTGAGCACCAACCTGCTCCCATCTATCTACAGCATGAACCATCTGAGACGCTATCACCTGCACCTATCCCTCAATAGCAAAGACCCTCGGGCCTATCTCCCTAATGGAAACACCAACTGCTACCTCCGCATCACTCACCTGAATAACCATCTGCACCAGCTGCCCATGCCCGTACTCCAGGTAGCCTAGACGGGTACTCAAGTCCTCAATTACGGATGGAGGTACAGGAAGTCCTGAGGCTGAGTGAGGAAAGGACGGTCCATCAGCAGCCGCAGTGGATGGACCTACAGCCTCATAGACACTCGGTGGGGGCACCGCTAGCACCAAAGGTGGTGTGGTGGGAGACATCAGCCACTCCTCATTCACCTCCCAGACCTCCTCCTCGTCAAACCCATCAGAGGCATCATCCTCGAAGTCATCATCACCAAACAACACGGCCAAGTCCTCCTCCATATCTATCACTGGAGCATCCATATGCTCCTACTTGATATCTACTATGGGGGCGATCACCTGCTCCTCTTCTGCCTCAGCTACTGGCTCAGCAACCTCCTTAATAGCAGGTATGACCATCGGCTCATCCACCATGGCTTCAAGTTCTCCAAGTAAATAATCATCCGCCTCAAGCCACCCATTGTTGTTGTTCGGGTTACCAGCATACCCTAGTAACAGTCCGGGTGCGAAGAAATCGTAGGTTGGGTGTGGCTCTGGCTCGTCTACGGGGAAGTCGAATACGCGATCCGGCGACAAAGGTTCACCCATGATACTACAAAAGAAAAGAAATACTTATATTAGTAACCACCATACATATTTTTAATCATATGTAAAAATTATACTAATCACGTACTAGGATGGTTTTATGACATTGCATTAAATGCATAAAGAAATTAAATTTTTCGCGAGATGCGAATATCGAGTTATATATAATCATACATCGCAGAACGGATGCCGTATATATACTAATATAATAATTACTTATATCAAGTGTATCCCACTTGTTACGCACATAATATGCAATCAAATATACCACATAAGGCTTCTAAGGATCGGGAACGATGCGCGCGCGGATATGGACAACGGTGAAAGACTCGTGAAAAATTTCCGAAAACAGTTGTAGTCCAAGTTTTGTAAAATGACTTAGTTCACTACAACTCGTTTGTTCCAACCTGTAACACCCCCAAAATACGATACGCAGCAGAATACAACATTTGGGGTGTTACTTCATAATACATGCACACGGGTCCCAGTAAACGTTCAAAGATACATTTATAAAACACAATTTCATTTATTAGAAAGATCAGAGTTACATAGGTCCCAATACCAACATAGAAATTATTTCTAAAAGTCACAACACGACTTGATTTCTAAAACGTTAATTTAATTTGTGACACTACTTCACCAAAATACCGTCCTTGATATCCGCGTTCTGTCCCATCCAGCCATCAACAACAATTTACCTGGGATACATGCTTAAAAACGTCAACAAAACGTTGAGTGAATTCATAGAGTTTACACCAAAAACAATCAGAACGCATATTTGGTTCAACCACAACATATAATATTGCTCGCAAGCCAAGTTATATAAATAATGTATTCCCACTAATGAGCCCGTGTATCGACACTTAACATATTCATCCCGCATGACAAAATAATGTCCGAGAAGTATGCCTCTTCTCCCATACTATTACAAAATGTCCGTTACAGGGTGCTCGCTATTCAATTCAGGATTCATACCCCGGACAGGGTTGTCAAACCCAATAGATCTATTTAATGCATTAGCGTTCACCATCAACAAGGCAATTAACGGTCACACAGTAAAAGGCATCTACTCAATAGTGAATGGAATCATATTTATCATCAAAACACATTGCGTTCTCATTTTCAAAACAAGCAAGTATCCCCCTCGCGGGTTTAAAAACATTTAAAACACTTAAAAGCGAGGCTATGAACTCACCTTGATCGAAGCCGAAGATCAAATAATCGAAACAATCCACGGAAAATCAACGAACACGATCACGACCTATAATTTATGTCGCTCGATTACTATGCCGAAAAGTATAATCAACGATGCGTACATCGTATCAACAAAATCATATATATATATATATATATATATATATATATATATATATATATATATATATATATATATATATATATCTATATATATAGGGGGGCTTTCTTTTCAGAAACCTTCTTCGGTGCGAGAAACTGAAGAACCATAAAAACTATGCAGCTTTTAAAACTTAGAAAAAATATCATGAAACTCCTTATAATCGTAAGAATTTCCACTATGTTTCTTCAGAATTATCATTGAAATCTTCCTCTTCTTTCACCAAAAACATTCAACCGGCCGCAATATTGTTGTTGCACCCTTATAGAACGTAATGCACACTTTTAAAGAAAAATTTCTGTATTTCCAATTTTCTTATCAAATTCTTTAGAACACTCTGTTTTTTTAAAAATATGTGTTGTTTTTAAAACATATGTACAAAAATACAATTATTGAAGGCGTGCGTGCATGTTATTGGTGGTTCTTTGTCAGTTCTCGCATAGATGGTGCTGAAAATAAAGTTCTCATATATATATATATATATATATATATATATATATATATATATATATATATATATATATATACATGTGATGAGAAATCCACTTGCGCCTTAGATCCTAAAACCCTATAATATTAGGTTACGATCATTCCTTTTTATTTATATTATACATCACTTAATCGAAAACTTTCTATTTTAGGAAACTTTCTATTCTTAGAAAGTTACTATTTTCGGAAAGTTACCATTTTTAGTAAGTCTCGTTATCCAAATTATATTTATAATAATATTTAGTTATCTCGTCGAACCCTTGACGTTCAATGTGGTTATTAATTACTCGCATCGGTCCTATACTCTAATTTTCCAAAAGTTACTATTTTTAGTATCTTCTCCGCTCATAATAATCGTTAAGTCTAAAATATTATACTCGTAATAATAATAACGTTTAATTATTTTTATAACATCCGACAAGTTTAGTATTAACCCGTTGACTTTCAAAAGTCAACGTTAGACTTTGATTGACTTTGACTTTTTATACACATTTTATTTATACATATGTTACTAAATCTGACCCGCTCCAAACGGCCCGCTATATCACATTTTCACGACTCGGACTAAAAAGAGATTTTATGTAAAACGACATTCCGGACAACTTTTTAGTTTTAGCTGAGACCCGAAACTCGACAGAAAATGACCAAAATGCCCCTGCAAGTTTCTGATATCTATGTGACCTACATTTGGTATCAAAGCTCACGGTGTGATTTAGAGTGATTGTTATTCAAAACACATATGTTTGTGCAACATTGACTACGATCTCCTTTATGTTTTAATAATGACAAATAAAGTTCGCAACACTTAAACTAACAAACGATAGCCAAAATCTAGAAAACCAGAGCAGTGCATCTGGCGCGCTGGTCATGTGGCAAGTACGCCACTCACGGCTTCCATTTCTACGAATTTTGTTTTGTCGGCTTTCCTCTTACCCGACACATGTGGAAACATCAATAAATGTATATACATGATACTTGAGTATTTGGGAACACTCAAAATGAGGTTTAGACTTAGACATGAGCAAAAACGAATCCTCCCATTTTGCTACAAAACGCCAACTCAATTATTTTATCAAACGCCTCTAGTCAAGCCCGAAAACTCTTTCTAAACCTAGTAAGAATATACTTTCAACATACCATCAAACGAAAGTATTCATTTGACTTTAATCCGGATTACGTTGTTTCCAATCACGTAACGGGTTTTACTCCCTTATTAATCAAATTAAGTCAAAAGTCACTTTGCGTAAACGCATCCTTTCCCGTTATGGGATATGCTTTACTTAAGATGCAAAACACTTAGCTTGTTTGCATCAAGATGATTAGTGATCAAGTCCATTGTTGATTATCATAGATTAAGTCCAAGTGACTATTTGAGTTTGTGGTATTTGGAGGTTAATTAAACTTTGAGTTTTTCATACCTCCTTACATAAATGATTTACAAACCCACACATGTATTTCTCACATGTCTCCTACACCCCACTTCTCTTCTAAACATACTCCTAATCATTTGATAATCCTTTCTACCCAACAAATGATTATGCCTTCTACACACTCTAAACATTCCTTTCATAAACCATCTCATAATCACATTTACCCATCTCTTTTCTCTCTTATGGGAATGTGATTACTAAACCAAATCAATCATTTGATCTCCACACTTATCATCATCCTCATCACTTAAACCTTCTTCACAACTACAAGCCTAAACCTTTCTCCATATAAACATTCCCCAATCAATACCCACATGGGACAACTCACGTTATTTACACCATTATACTTGTTGTACTTCTTGTCCTCTTCATTCCCAACATAGGCTCCTATCTTTCACATCAAAACATTCTCCACCACATACATTCCCTATTTATTCTCTTCTTCATCTCAACACACACATACACATTCTCTTGAATTCAAACCACACACACACACACACACAATCTCTCTTAAGCTTTCTCCATACACCTCTTCCCACAAACACCTTTTGGTTTGAATTCAAATCTCACAACATCACCAAACTTTTCATACACACTTTGCCAACTCATCCTTACCCCAACACTTTAAATTTAAATTTGAAATCACAAGCCATAAGCTCCCTTCTATAACATCAAACATCCCATCCAAGCCAACTCACTTTCAACTCATCTTTTGGTGCAACATTGACTAGGATCTCCTTTATGTTTTAACGATGACAAATAAATGTTCGCAAAACGTAAACTCACAAACGATAGCCGAAATCCGTAAAACCGGATTTTCCTGTCCGGCACGCTGGGCACGTGTCAGCGCGTGGGCAGCGCGCCACAGGCAAAATGTTAAGAATTATTGATTTGATGAGACAAAATAAATAAAAGAATAAAACAAGAAGGACTTAAACGCAAAGTTGGAATTCTTCAAAAGATGGAAGATTTTGAAGATTCTAAAAGGTCTCCTTAAGAAGATAAAAGATATAGAAGATAAAGATAAAAGTTAGGAAGATATTATTTGTTTCCTAATTATATTTGTTCTTATCCTTTGTAAACCTAGATGATCTCTACTGTATAAAGAGACATTAGGTCGTGTAGTTTAATATCAAAAAAAACATGTGTGTGTACACTGGATCAATGTAGACTGTCTAGTTGGTGTATGTAGCCTCAAGGATCTTTGATCCCTGTTACAAGTGGCAACCGTTCTATACTGATCATATAGAATTGGGGCTTGGTGGAAAAGTTTAATGATAAAACCTTGTTTGATAATATACTGTTCTTTATTATTCCGCTGCATATTTATATTATCTGTAAAACATATCCTAGATGGGCTTAAACGATCTCAACAATTGGTATCAGAGCCTGGTGGCTCGTGATCTAGGATTTACAAGGTGTTTTGGTGTCGCATCTATGAAGGAAAAGAGGTACGAATTTTTCTGTCTTGTTTATCATGTCGAATCAAGTGATATTAGGGTTTTTCAGCAACCTTAATTCGATATAACAGGAAGTTTGTTTAAAATTGTTTTTTGATTGGTTCGTGACAACAAGATGGTTGCTAATTGGTTACATAATTTAAGCGTTCTTTAGAACTTATTCTATGAAAAGAATCATTAGCAGTTGGTAAGAATGATGAATTAGTGACAGTTTAGTGTCGCTAAAAAGGTGTCGTTTGGATACTTAAAAAAAAGTATCCTTAACAGTGATTATAATGGCTGAAGATCGTAGCACATGTAGCTTGTATTCATTCGTGGAATAGTTTTTGACATGGTGTTCGAGCTTAGGAGGTTATCACAGCATGTATCAATTAAAGAACAAGAAAGCAACAGGATGTGATTTTTATTCGTGGTGGTGATGATAATATCAATAGCTTGGTGTTCATGATTAGGGTGTTTGGATTTTATGGTCATGAATACTGCCGTTGTTCACAGATGGTAAAGACATCTTGGTTGGAAGGTTATAGACATCATTAGCGGGTTATTTTAATTGAAGCTTGTTGTTTGGTATGGATCTGCTATGATACATTTTTGAGTGTGTTTAAATGGGCTAAGAGATGATTTAGTATAAGGTCAGAAGCTTTGAAAATTTTATACTGCTCACTTGTTACTTTGTACTGCTCGTTATCTCATTAGTACTGCTAGTTTAATGCTGTCGAGTATATAGTGTTAATACTGCTTTGGTTCGAATACAAGGTTAATGTTGTTAACTTATTTCCATTAATGCTGCCATGGAGAAGTTAGTGCTGCCAAAGATGACTTAATGCTGCCAGCTATACGTTTCTACTGCTAGGTTTAAAGCTTATGTTCATTAATGCTGTTGTCTTTGGTTAGTACTGTTAGTTATGCATTAGTGCTGCCAGGGTAAAGTTTTTAGTTACTACTGCTATTGGGCTTAAAGGACTTAATGCTGATCGTTACAAATTACTACTTCCAGGAAGATGAGTTAATACTGTCAGTTTATCGTTAGTACTGCTGCTTGAATAGTTTGTACTGCTAGAGTATTTTTAAGTAGTTTATGCTGCTCGGGCTATTTGGTTTGTACTGCTAGCTTTGATAGATATCGGATGACACACACATGATGGATGTCGAACAAAACAGAAACAAAAGTTTGTTTTTGGTGTTTACTGTTTGGTTTTTGGATTTGGTTTATATGTTCTTAACATATTTAAAGGCTCATATTTCTTGGATTAATTGATTACGAAGAAGGTTGTTTATTGCCTATTTGAAGTTGAAGTGGAGTTTTTCGGATGCGTGTTCTTATCATATCTTAAAGTGGGTGTTACAATTTAAAAATAACTTGTTCGTGCTTAGAAACGATGTGATGAAGACTTGTCAAAATCTAGCAAAGGTGTGTGATCTAACTTATGGTGCTCGATGCTCACATTTGCTATCACTTTGGTTATGTGTCTCATAGAAGATGAGGATTTTGTTAAGAGGTTGCGATCTACTTATATTCTGGTCTTGGTATGAGTTTGACGTCACGTGGATAGTATAAGATATAAGACACAAGTTTGGGTTATTCTACTTCAGCATCAAGTTTGTTATACTTAGTTTTCTTCATCAATGATCATTACATAGAGCCTACAGAATTGAAGATTTACGAAATGGTTAACATATAGGTTTCAGGGGAAGCTTAATGTTAAAATGTTTAACCATTTACATTGAGGTGAAGGTTTTTACTACTGCTAGTCATTATTACTACTGCTAGTATGAGTTTCTACTGCTCAAGTTCATTTTTCTTATTGTGCTTAATGGTGGGTAATTTAAGGAATTAGAAGGCTTGGATTAGAAGTGTGATATTGGTTTGTAGTGGTCAAGATCAAAGTTGCTTAAAGTTTGTTTCATTTAAGGAGATGATTACATCTCAACTTCAGGGGAAGCTTTGATTAAAGGCTTTATGATGAAGTTCGCACACGACTTTGTTTGTTTTGTCATCATCAAATAAGAGAAGATTGTTGGAAATTATTGATTTGATGAGACAAAATAAATAAAAGAATGAAACAAGAAGGACTTAAAAGCAAAGCAGGAATTCTTCAAAAGATGGAAGATTTTAAAGATTCTAAAAGATCTCCTTAAGAAGATAAAAGATATAGAAGATAAAGATAAAAGTTAGGAAGATATTATTTGTTTCCTAATTATATTTGTTCTTATCCTTTAACTTCAGGGGAAGCTTTGGCTTTTATGATGGAAGTTCATACATGACTTCTGTTTAATTCATATCTATCATCAAACAGGGAAGATTGAGACATGGATTCTAGAATTGACGAGACAAAATAAATACACAGAATTAAACATAAAGGACAAAATCAAGCAATAGCAGATTAGAATTCTACAAGCTGGTGGAGAATTATGGAAGATTTAGTCAAAGATATCAAATGATGCAGATTCTGAAAGATCTTCTTAAGAAGATAAAGATAAAAGAAGATATTTAAAAGATTTACTTGTTTATATCTTTATGTTAACTTCCTTTATAAGTCATGATCTCTCTATATAAAGAGACCATAGACACATAATTTTAGGTATCTAGAAAAACATGTGTGTGTACACATGATCAATGTAGACGTCTAGTTGGTGTATGTAGCCTCATGGATCTTTGATCCCTGTTACAGGTGGTAACCGTTCTATACTGATCATATAGAATTGGGGCTTGGTGGAAACGTATGGTAATAAAACCTTGTTCAATAACAATTGTCTTCATTATATTCCGCTGCATAATTGTTATCATTGTTATTGTTTATCCTAGATATAAGATCTAAACAATATGAGCTTAAACGATTTTTTAGTTTTCACAATTTTTGAACTTGTGTGTTTTGCTTGTGAAATGAATGGTTCCTTGCACTTGGAGGTATCAAGGATATAAAGAGTGGTAATCATTTCTTAGCTTGGGAAATCAATAATTTGGAGTGTGTGGGTGTACAATAGCCGATGGCCTAGGGTGACCAACATGCATGGATTATATATATATATATATATATTTTTTTTCTCTTTTTCATTATTAATAAAAATCTTGTAATTATTTAATTTAAAAGGTAACTTGTACTCATTTAAATAAAACGCGAACCTTAAACGCGAGCTTTGGCCAAGGACCAGGAACGAAGGCGACAAAGTTCACAAAATAATATCTTATGATCATAAAAATAATAACGAGACGCCTCGTATATTTTTACGATGCGTAAAACGGTTAACGAACGCACGATCAAACGTCAACTCGCGAAACATTAAAAATAAATATTTTAAATTTCTGTTTGTAATAAAATACGAAAATAATTATTTATGACAAATAAAAATTTAAATGTCGACGTTCGTTCATACGAATTTATAAAATAATAGTTATGACGTCGAATTTGCGATCGTCGTACACTTCGTGAAACTCGGGTTGTTACACAACCTATGTTCGATGAATACTTCAATCCTCTACCGAGTGTTGTTTCTCCAGTTCAAGGAGCTGCGACACAAAGAGCTGTTGATATAGCCGGTTTACCTTCATCAACTTTCATTGATCAAGATGCACCTTCAACAAGTAGTTCATCAACTAACCAACAACAACAATCCTCAATCATCTCACAAGGTGTTGAAGAACCTATACCAAATGATCCTTTTGACGATCCATGTCATGAACCTCTTCATGAAATTTCTACTTCTCAAGATTCATCATCAAATGGACAGTCCTCCCACTCTCCATTAGAACTGATTGGTAAATGGACTAAGGATCAACCATTAGCAAACATGATTGGTAACCCATATCGACCAGTCTCCACTAGAAAGCAACTCCAAACTGATGCCATGTGGTGTTATTTTGATGCCTTCCTAACTTCTGTTGAGCCGATAAATTTCAAAGAAGCAATGACCGAACTGTCATAGATTAATGCAATGAAAGAAGAAATTCCTCTAGTTCGAACGGCTGCAAGTTTGGGAATTAGTACCCTGTCCAGATCGTGTACTGTTGATCAAATTGAAATGGATCTACAAAGTCAAGAAAGACGAATTTGGCGGAGTACTCAAGAACAAGCCTAGATTGATTGCTCAAGGATTTAAGCATGAAGAGGGAATCAATTTTGAGGAATCATTTGCACCGGTTGCAAGAATAGAGGCTATCCGTATCTTCGTAGCTAATGCCGCCAATAAGAATATGACGATCTACCAGATGGACATCAAAACGGCTTTCTTAAATTGCGAGCTCAAGGAAGAGGTCTATGTTTCTCAACCAGAAGGATTTGTTGATCAGGACAACCCATCGCATGTGTATAAGCTCAAAAAGGTCCTTTATGGTCTCAAACAAGCACCACGTGCATGGTACGACATGCTGTCAAGTTTCCTCATCTCATAACATTTCTTCAAAGGTGCGGTCGATCCAACACTCTTCACAAGGAAAGCAGGAAACGACTTATTACTAGTATAAATTTATGTCGAAAATATAATATTTGCATCAACCAATACTGCTATGTGTGTTGAGTTTGCTAATGTTATGACCACTAAGTTCAAGATGTCGATGATGGAAAAAATATCTTTCTTTTTAGGATTACAAATTTCTCAAAGTCCGAGAGGCATCTTTATTAACTAGTCTATTTATGCTATAGAAATAATAAAGAAATATAGTATGCTATCTATTGATCCCGTTGCCACCCCTATGGTGGATAAAAGTAAACTAGATGAAGATCTACAGGGAAAACCAGTCGATCCTACACATTATCATGGTATGATTGATTCCTTATTGTATCTTACATCTAGTAGACCAGACCTTATATTTGCAGTTTGCATGTGTGCCCGGTATCAGGAAAAGCCTACCGAAAAGCACTTACATGTAGTTAAGCGAATCTTTCGATACTTGAAAGGAACCATTGATATGGGTCTTTGGTATTTGAAAGATTCTTGCATTTCTTTAACAACATATGCAGATGTAGACCATGCGGGGTGCCAGGATACTAGACCTAGTACTTCAGGAAGTGCTCAATTCTTAGGCGATAAACTTATTAGACGGTCTTCCAAGAAGCAAAAGAGCACTGCGATATCAAGTACAAAGGCTGAATATATTGCCTTATCTGGGTGTTGTGCTCAAATCCTTTGGATGTGATCACAGCTAACAAACTATGGGTTTAAATTCAATAAGATTCCTCTATAATGCGACAACAAAAGTGCTATTGCTCTATGTGGAAATCGTAGGGGGGGTGAATACGTTTCCATTTAAAAATTTCAAATGTTTCGTATCAAATTGCCGATCAAGTTAGACGCAATATGAAAAGTGTGTATACGACATTTATATTCACTATATCATAATCATAATATTAACTTATATCTATGGCACACTTATCATCCAAACAATATAAGCAACCATTCACACACATATAGATATGATGCAAGTATAAATGTAAAGCGATAGCGTAAATAAAAATGTAAAGCGAAAGGTAAAAGGAAATGCAAACCGGACGCGATGATTTATAGTGGTTCGGTCACGAAGCACCTCTTCGCCTTACTCCACTCCCCGAGTACCTAACTTGAGAGTTACTTCACTAGTCAACAAGCTCCCTTTAGGCGGAGAAAACCGAACACAACTAAGCTTACACCGATTTCTGACACTAAGCCAAATGTCGAGTTCTAATCCTAGCTAGAACCAATCTATCACAACTAACCACACTACTTCACAACAATTCACAACTTCTCTTCACCACACAACTTCACTTCACTTCACGACTTCACTTCACTTCACGACTTCACTTCACTTCACGACTTCACTTCACTTCACAACTTCACTTCACTTCACCTAGACACTAACAAGATCACCCCGATCTATCTAAACTTCCTATGATCACCACGATCTAACAACTATACACACCATGATCACCATGATCTAACTATTACACAAGTTTGGAATACATGGACTCGATCTATACATTGTGAATGTAAGACATGTCACGAATGCACTAACTAAACTACATAACTTCGTATCTTGATGATAACGAGAGTTCTTCTCTTGCACTTGGAGGAATAAGCTTGAATCACTTGGAAACAAATGCTTAAGATTAAATGATCAAAGGATTGTAGGTGATGTATAAACTGATTTTAGACAGAAAAGAATGAGTGCAAAAGGTGAGAAAATCAGTGGGGAACAGTCCAAAATAAAACGATAAACAAAAAACCAAACCCAAACAAACAATATACACTATAAAAAAAAAAAAACAAAAAAAACAAACAAAAGAATACACAATAAAAACAAAAGAAAATAAACAAATAAAACAACCCAAAAACAACAAACATAAATACAAAAAACAAACACACAAAAAACACAAAATATATCGAACCAAATAAACCCACACAAAATAAACAACAAACAACAAAACCCATCAAAACAATAAACCCAACTACCAATAAACAGATACAACTACAAACAAAAAACCATAAAGATAAAACTAAATAAACAAAACCACAAAAAAAAACATAACACAATACTAAAAAACAAAACATATCAAATTAAAAAAATATAAAACAACAAAAAACAACAAACAAAAACCAAAACAACAAAGAAACTAAAAAAAAACAGATAAACACCAAAAAAAAATAAACACGAAGACAAAGCCACAAAAATAACAAAACAAACAAAAAAAAAAAAACAAAAAAACACAAAAAAACAACAAAAACATAAAATACAACAACACTTAAAAAAAAAAAGAAAACCACAACCATACTAAAAAATAAAAAAACCAAAGAACGTCACCAATAAAAAACAACAAAAAATAACAAAAAAAACACAAACAAAAAAAAAAAAACTAATAAAAAACCTACATAATATAAACAAAGAAAAAACATAAACAAAATAACCCCCCCCCAACCCCCAAAACAAAAAAAATCCCAATAAAACCAACAACAAGAAATTACAAACGGAATAATAACAAAAATAATAAAAGAAGTAAAAAAAAAAAAAAAAACCCCCACTAAACGTCCATACACAAAAAAACAACAAAAAAACAAAAAAAAACAAATAAACAAAACACAAATAAAAACAATAATAACTAACTACCAACCCAAAACAGACTAAACCCGAAACATAAACCAAACCACAAATACACAAAACAACAACGAACAAAAACTAAACAAAAAATCAAACAAAACAAAAACAATAAAGCCACGAAATCCAACCAACAACCCTACTAAAACTAAACAAAATCCCATAAAAAATACAACCACAAAAAAAAAAAAAACAAAAAAACAAACGTAAAAACACAAGCCATACAACAAAAACAAAACAAAAAAACATAAACCAAAAAAAAAAAAAATACTAAAAAAAAAAGTAAAACAAAAAACTAAAACGTACATATAAACATAAAACAACAAACTACAAAATAAACCAACCAAAAACGCTAAACAATAAAAATACCAAAAACAAATAAACCTAAAAACCTCTAAAAAACAAAAAAAACAAACCACCAACAAACACAAAAACCAACCCAAAAAATCCAAAACAACAACAACAGAATAGCGAACACAACAATATAAACACAAAACACAAATACACAACAAACGAACACATACAACAAACACAACAACAAAAATAAAAACCTAAAACACATAAACAAAAAGCATTCGTATTCCCATTTTAAAAATTTAAAATGTTTCGTATCAAATTGCCGATCAAGTTAGATGCATGAAAAGTGTGTATACAACATTTATATTCACTATAGCATAATCATAATATTAACTTATATCTATGGTACAATTATCATCCAAACAATATAAGCAACCATTCACACACATATAGATATGATGCAAGTATAAATGTAAAGTGATAGCGTAAATAAAAATGTAAAGCGAAAGGTAAAAGAAATGGCAAAAAAATCGAAAAAATAAAAAAAAATAAGAAAAAGGAAATCGGACGCTGATGATTATAGTGTTCGGTCCACGAAGCACACTCTTCGCCTTACTCCACTCCCCGAGTACCTAACTTGAGCAGCGTACTTCACTAAGTCAAAGCAAGCTCCCTTAGCGGAGAAAACCGAACACAACTAAGCTTACAAAAAAACAAACGTTTCCGACACTAAGCCAAATGTCGAGTTCTAATCATAGCTAGAACCAATCTATCACAACTTATGTATTTTGAGGACTAAAATACTAACCGCACTACTTCACTACACATCGCAACTTCACTTCCCTTCACAACTCCACTTCACTTCACAACTTCACTTCACTTCACGACTTTGCTTCACTTCACAACTTCGCTTCACTTCACTTCACAACTTCACTTCACTTCACGACTTCTCTTCATTTCACAACTTCACTTCACTTCACCTAGACACTAACAAGATCACCCCGATCTATCTAAACTCTATACGATCACCACGATCTAACTAAACTTCCTATGATCACCACGATCTAACAACTATACACACCATGATCACCATGATCTAACTATTACACAAGTTTGGAATACATGGACTCGATCTATACAATGTGAATGTAAGACATGTCACGAATGTACTAACTAAACTACATAACTTCGTATCTTAATGATAACAAGAGTTCTTCTCTTGCACTTGGAGGAACAAGCTTGAATCACTTGAAAACAAATGCTTAAGATTAAATGATCAAAGGATGGTAGGTGATGTATAAACTGATTTTTGACAGAAAAAAATGAGTGCAAAATGTGAGAAAATCAGTGGGGAATAGTCCAGTATTTTTAGGCAAACTAAGTTAACTTTTTGTCTAGCCGGTCCCCTTAATTAGGGTGCCGGTTCCCTTAAAATTAAGGGGACCGCCCATGTATTTAAGGGGGCCGGCCAAGCCAGGACACTCCCTTTTTTGTCTTTTTCAAGGAGGTGTTTTCTAGAACATTTTGGCTGTTTTTCGGTAGAAAATTTGAATTCAAAATATTTATTTTGAATAAACATTTCTTTTAAATCTAAAAATGTTTTGTAAAAGTTATAAAAATATTTGTGACATTTTTATAAAAAATGTGAGGTTGAATAAAAATTCCTTTGATCATAAAATGCATTAAGCATTTATTTATTCATACCTTTAAGTGATTAAATTTTCGAAATGAAAATTTACTACTAATTACTTGTTTACGAATAATTTTTCATTAATCGTTTTTACATTTTGTGATTATCAAAACGTAGAGAGGTCGAAAAATATTAATAACGTTTTTAGGCATTATTTCTATCAACAATCTCCCCCTTTTTGATGATTACAAAATCTAAACTCATTAAATGTAAAATTATTTTTAAACAAGTATTTAGTGAGTTTTATTTCCATTTCTCCCCCTTTTTGTAGAATCAAAAAGGCTTCGTCGATGAATGTTAGTAAAACCGACGGAATAAATGCTCCCCCTTGATGTGTACTCCCCCTCGTTCGAGGGCACCAAGGAATCAAGCTATGGTAACTTTGCTACAAAAACAAGTTAGAAGAACAATTTCCGCCATTTCCACAACCATATTGATTGTTCAAGTCTGTCCGATTCTAAGCATGTATACATGGAAAAAGGCATAATGCTAATGCTAGCCCCTAGGTCAGCCAACGCATTGTTAAAATCTAACCTTCCGATATAGCAAGGAATAATAAAACTTCCTGGATCATTTTCTTTTGGAGGTATTTGATTTTGTAAAAGAGCTGAACATTTAGGATTCATCCTAACTTCATCATCATCCTCGGTTAATTGCTTATTGGCCACCAAGTCTTTCATATATTTAGGATAATAATCCGTTGTCCTGATTACCCTTGAGGAGGCCCGTTATCTAATTTTTTAAGCTTTCCATGGTCTTATGAACTAAGGCTTCCTCAGCATGTTGTTTTAATCGATTAGGAAAAGGAATTGGTGGTACATAAGGTTCGACATAATGTTTAACCGTTTGTTCTGGTAGGTTTGATCTTAATTCATGAATAACCTTAGAGGTTTTTAATTTTGTGCATTCAAATTTTTCATCGTCTAAAAATCCAGAATTTGCAGAAAAATACTCGATTTCCTTGGGAGAGCAATAGAATGGTGTATACAAAGGTGTCCCATCATTAGCGAAAATTGTTTTACATCCTTTGAGTTTTTCTACCTTTGTTTATACTTCAGCGGTTAAGGTTTTCACCTGAGATTCGAGTTTTTTGATGATTTCATCGTGATTAATTCAGCTTTTCTCTGTGTTTTGGCAAAAAGTTTTTAGCCATTCATCCTGTTTTGCTTATCTTTTGGTAGCTTCTTCCATATACTTATTAATTGTTTCGACCAAGTTTTGTTTTTTTTCTCCATAAGGTGTTTGATCATCAGTACGAGTGTAGTATCTCGGTAGGCCTACACGAAACTTGCCTCCAGTACTTCCATTGAAAAGAGCGAGGCGTCTAAACTCACCATATTTGACCTCTTCAACTCCTTTGACTTCCTCATTCAGAGGGCACTCCTTATCAAGGTGAGGCCCTTTGCATATTTGACATCATACTTGGATCGCGTGGACATTTTCTTTTAGCTTTTTCATTTCGCAGTAAGTCCATCAGTATTACTACTGCTACTGACGTTCCTGCTCGATGTCCCATCGTGCCACTTTTGAGAGTGGTCAGCCATAGTTTGTATTGTCGTCAGGGCTTGAGTTGGTGTCATCCCAGGAATTAGTCCCTACGAGTCAAGCAATTGACGGTTCATAGTGCTCAAACCTTTGTAAAAGATGTTTACCTTTTGATGGTTGTTTATGTCATGGGTAGGGCACCTATACAGTAAATCATTATACCGTTCCCAAGCTTGGTATAATGATTCTTTCTTGCTTGAAGTTGTGGATGTCTTCAAGCTATTTTGATATCTTAGATGGTGGACAATACTCTTGGACAAAGGCCTTTCTTTAGGAGTTCCCAATTTGACGGTCCCTGAGGTTAGTCTACCACCCTCGTTTAGCGGATCAGTAAGAGTGGAACGGGAAACCCCACCAACAAACTACGTCTTAAAAACTTCGGGAAATATTAAACAGACTTGCAATCTGAGGACTCGATCAATATGATCGTGGGCATCTCATTCTGTCCCTAGAAGGTGTTTTTCCCTCAATTCTTGCCATGAAATTGACTCTTGATCTCATAGATAACATTGCCCCTGATTTCGGTTAAAACCAACGCCCGGGCCTGTTTTTGCTCGTGACAATGCAAAAGATTGTTCCATGGTGAGAGTATTGAGTCTACTCCCACCATAGTTCATGCAAAATTTAGAAGTTAGAGAAAGAATTGAAATAATTACAAGAAATCAAATTAATACTAATTTTTAGCTCCCCGACAGCGGCGCCAAAAACTTGATGCATATTTTATTTTAAAATATATTTTATTCAAGTTTTAAATTTATAAAACCCGATTCACCTGACGAACGCACTAACGGGCAGAGTACCCGGTAGTGAGTTGTAACAACCCTAAATCTGGGTAGCAGCAGAATATTAAATATCCGAGGGTGTTACTTTATGGATCTATAGCACAAGTTATGAGAACGACCACTAAACGTGTCGTTTGAAAAAGATACATTGGATTAACAAAATACTTGTTTGTTACATAAGCCCATGGCTTCAAATTGTTTGACAATACAAATAAAGATTTCCGGTTTATAACAATTGTCCCACAATGTAATAAGACCCCAAATCTTATATGTTGACTCTTCAATTATTGACTTCCAATGTATCATCGCACCTCGTGCCTTATTGACCTAAAGAACATGCTTAAAACGTCAACAATAAGGTTGGTGAATTCATAGTTTATGTAAATGTATCATGAGGACCGCAAGACTTTCCCGGATAATCGCAACAGATGCAGACATCACAAAATGAAATTACGTTGCACTAAGCACATGACACTGAAGCTCAACATGTATGTACGCAATAAATTGCCCAGTTGCCCGTGAATGATGTTCTAACCCATATCGCTACTTAGGCAAACACGTAATCATTGTATAAAATGTACACTTGCGTCTAATTTGTAAAACAAAGCATATTCTCACTCCAAAGATGTAAATCATTTAAATAATTGTAAAATATGGGGCTATGAACTCACCTTAGTAAATAGTCCTCTGAAAATGATAGTATATATCCAAGTATGAATCACACCGTCAAATACCTAAGTAAATACGGCCAGTCTTAGTCTACAAGTTTAGGCTAAAGACTCAATGTATAAACTACAATAATTTACTAGTTTATATATACTGTTATCACTTGTGTGGTGGTGTACATGTTTAATGTATTTGTACTCACTTGATGGCTCTTGGGAAGATATACGATTTCACACGTTCTAATATACGTATAAAAGTTATTAATAAATATTCGTATTTATTAAATCGTAGGTTAACTTGTATATTATCCAAACATAATTTGTCCTATATGTTAAGTGTTTATGAAATCACTTTTGTTTATAAAATACCCTTAGGTTTTCTATAATTACCAAACAGTCCCTCTAGTTTATGAAAATAAAGTATTTACCCTTTAGACCCTTAAGTATTCACTTGTACATATTTAGTCCTCCAACTTTACAAAGCATACACTTTAGGTCCTTGTATGTTTAAAACAGCCCCTTAAGTTCCAAAAAGTGCTCAAACAGTTCCTAAACCTTATAAAATCAGTTATGATAGTTTTAACCCCTCTAGTTTGTAATTTACACTTTTAGTCCCTTAACTTTACAAAAATAGTATTTTAAATCCATTTAAGCTCTAATAAGGGACAATATGTTTCATTAGACTCCAATAAGCCACATAAGCCGTGCCAACTTATAAATGAGCTCGGATGAGCTTATTTAGGCTTATTGGGCCTTATTTGGCTCGCTAAAGTCCATTCAGCAAAATAATGGCCGTTATTAGTTTCCAAAGGTACATAAGTCCTTATTAAGCTCATTTAAGTTATACGAAGTTGTTTGGCTGAAAAATAAGCTCGAATGAGCTTATTTGAGCTTATTGGGCTCGTTAGGCCAACAACCCTAGCCCGAATGCTTCTAGAAGTCATTTAAGGTTTTCAATACATGATCTAACTTATTTTCTCATCTCAATAAGCACCTATAGGACCTGTCTATGCTACCTTTACCATATGGCTTATTCAAATAAGCTAATAAGCTTGTAATGGGCTTTTGGGCCCATTTATGAACCCGAATGGTAAGTTAAGCCTTTAGGCTCAATCCATTTAGGTCCATTAACTTTCTAGGTTTGTTATAAATCTTATGATCCGTCTAAGCTCACAAATAAGCTGCCAAAGCTTATTTGTGGCTTAAGGTCTTTTTGTAGTTACGGTAATGGGCCGTTTAGCCTGTTAAGGGTCCGTTTTGATTTCTATGATGTATTAAGGTTTGTGTGAGTTAGCTAAGCACACTAGGCTCCTAACTAAACTCGTAGAGATTATAAAATAAGCCCAATGGCTTTGAAACGTGGCATTTAGGCCTGTTAGGGGTTTTAACGATTCCATCAATGACGCCATTAAGTCCTTAGAGTTTTTCATACTAAACTTTTGTTAAGTGCATAGAGTATGAATGGTATCGATTAGCTTATTAAATGATCGTGTTTATCACATGCATGCGTTCATTAAGCTCTTATGTTCCTTCCTAAGTCGAAACGTCGTGTTTCCATGGAAAGTTAACATGTAGTTTTTGTATACTTAATACAAACAAACAAAAGATCATAATGTTTCCTACACTTGTATTTCAAATGAAACGTTTAGCCCTAACTCGATGATTAGTCACGTTTTATATATGTTAGCATGTCTTAGCACCATACAAGAGGTAATATACGTGTAATATGCGCGTAAAACATGCATGTTTCGTACACATTTTACCTAAGCTCACATTAGCATATCCTTTATAGGTTATGTGACATAATGACTAGCAAAAACAAGGAAACAAGTATATTATGAAAATGTATAAGCTTAGACGTGACTTACAAAAGGGTCCTAGTGTCTTGTTCGAGCTAGTCAAGCAAACCAAATGCACACACGATCGAGTTTACCCAACCAAAGCTTCAAAGCTTATTCCAATACGCAATCTTAGCTCGCGTATTCTTTGTGAACCCGTATGAAAACCCTTAGTAGTGTTTATGTGTGCAAATAAGGTCAAAGAGGGTGCTTGGTTGCGGTTTGTGACCTGAACAAAGAAAGGGAGTATATATGATTATTGTTTGAGTGAGTGTGAGTTGTAAGAGTGTAAAATGGTAAGGGTGTGTGTGTATTTATAGGCAAAGAAGCTAGGTAACTTTCCTAGTCACACAACAAACCAAACCGTGCCTTATATCCTAGTGGTTTTGTGGTTTCGGTTAATCATACCTTGTTTTGTTAAAACCACAAAGTACCATCCTTAATTAAAAGGATTTTGGTACAAGATTCACCTAGGATTATGAAAATCTTATGAATTGTGTATATACATGCATGTGGCCAGGTATCCAAGTGAAAAAGGAGAGTAAAATGGTTATTAACCATTGCATGTTAGCTAAATCTAGGGACATGTTGTACAAGTTTTAATTACAACTTACTTGTACATGTACTTAAGGATCATTTGGAAGGTTTCTAGGTAAAGTGTGTGTTGGTTTGGTTATTAGCCGCGGCATCACAAAGAAAATGGATCCAATGTGGTCTTTAACCATTGTGTAATAGCTTAACTAGGAACATTAAGGACTAACCATTAATTTGAAAGATGTTTGTACTAGTACTTTAAGAAATCATTTTGTGAAAATTTTCAAATTGTTTTGTGACTCATAACCGGCCCACAAGTGGGTATTAACCAAAATTGATTTAATTTTTTGTGAAAGGTTTAAAAGTGGGTCCTTTGGTTTTTGAGTCAAGGTAATCCTAGGTATTTCTGGGGTGTGTTCCAAATGTATTTTATTACGAAAACGTAAACCTTTTACGTGACCAAATAAAAAATAAAATACTCAAAGTTAATAATTATCTTCTTAATAATTATTATTATTTGGTTGATAGAAAACCTTAATTATTTTGATGACCGTTTACATTAAATGATTATTTCTAGTCTACGCGATTTAGCTTAAAAGTTAATTTAAAAGTAAACACGTATCGGACCAAAATAAATAGTGACGAATAATAAGAGTCGTAAAAATGACCTGAAATTGAGAAATGTTACAGTCTCCACCCGTTAAAAGAGCTTTGTCCTCAAAGCTTAAGACCTTGTAGTGGATGACGTAGCCTGGTTTGTGAAAAGCTGTGGGTATTTCTGTTTGAACGAATCTTCACGTTCCCAGGTGAACTCAAGACCTCTCTTAGAGTTCCAGCGAACCTTAACCAATGGTATCCGGCTTCACTTCAATCATTTGATCTCCCATTCCATGATTTCAATGGGTTCTTCCATAAACTAGAGCTTATCGTCAACGTGAATTCCTTCTAACGGCATGACTAATGGTTCGTCAGCGTAACATTTCTTCAGATTAGACACATGAAAAGTGTGATGAACTCTTCTTAACTCTTGGGGAAGTTCCAGCTTGTAGGCAACTTTCCCAACTTTGCTCACAACACCATTGAAAGGTCCTACAAATTCTCGGGTTCATCTTTCCCCCCCTCACTTACCAAATCGTTACGAACCCTTTCCAAGGTGAGACCTTGAGCATAACCCTATCCCCAAACTTCGAACTCCATCGCTTCGCTTCTGATCAGCGTAGCTACCTTTGGGTTGATCCTGACATCTTTGAATCCTTTTGCTTGATCGTACGATCTTTGTCCGTTGTTTTCTTGGATAAATTCTGGACCAGTCAGTTTGAGCTTCTCCACTTTGGCCCAACACAAAATACCGTGATCGACCATTTTCGACATAACAGGTGCCTCATAAGGGGCGGCCTTTATGCTAGCGTGATAACTGTTGTTGTATGAAAACTCGGCCAATGGCAAATGTTTAACCTAACCTTTGTCAAAATCGATCACGTAAGCACGTAGCTTGTCATCGAAGCAAGTTTGGATAGTCCTCACTCGCTCGGGGCGATCAGTTTCTGGATGATATGCAGTGCTCATACTTACATCTGTACCCAAAGCTTTCTGAAATGATTTCTAGAAATATGATGTGAATCTCCCATCCCGATCATAGATAATTGAAGCAGGTATCCCGTGTCTTGCTACTATCCTGTTCAGGTACAACCTTGCCAACTTGTCCAATAGATCATTCTACCTTATTGGCAAGAAGTGAGCAGATTTTGTAAGTCGATCCACAATCACCCAGATGGTGTCAAAACCTTGTGACGACTTAGGAAGTTTAGTGATAAAATCCATCGTGATTTTATCCCACTTCCATTCGGGTATTGCTGGTTGTACTAACAGTCCTGATGGCCTTTAGTGTTCGGACTTGACCCTTGCACATGTCAAGCATTTACTAACATATGTGGCGATGTCTGCTTTCATATTGAGCCACCAATACAGTTTCTTCACATCTTGGTACATCTTTTCAGAACCAGGATGGATAGAGTATTTTGACTTGTGAGATTCGTGCATAATCAAAGATCTTAAGTCTCTATAGCAAGGTAACAAACTCCTACCATGTAAACATAGAGTTCCATCGGTGCGTGGTTCCAACCTTTCCTTGGGTATGTCCTTTCTGATCATACCGACTACATCTTCCCTCATAAGATTCTCTGGCTTCTAGGCTTTGATTTGAGCTTCTAAAATTCGTTTGGGAAGATCTAAGCTAATAGTCATAACTAAGTCTCGAACCCGCAGCGGCTCAATCCGTTCCTTACGGCTCAATGCATCCGCCACTACATTTGCCTTCCCCGGATGATAACGAATGTCACAATCGTAGTCACTTAGCAATTCTAGCCAACGACATTGCCTCATGTTAAGCTCCTTTTGATCGAGAATATGTTGTAGGCTTTTATGGTCAGTGAACACGGTGCATCTGGTTCCATATAGACAGTGTCTCCATATCTTTAGAGCAAACACTATCGATCCAAGTTCTAGATCATGAGTTGCGTAGTTCTTCTCACGAACTTTTAACTGTCAAGAAGCATAGGCGATCACCTTCTCTCTCTGCATTAACACAGCGCCTAAGCCTTTGTGTGAAGCATCACAATAGACCACAAAGCCTTCGCTTCCTTCAAGTAAAGCCGTAGACATTGGGCGCAATACAGCACACAACTTCTGCTTTATTAACTGAAACGCGTTCTCTTCCTTTTCACCCTAATCAAATTTGATTCCTTTCTGCGTAAGCTTTGTCATTGGTTTAGCAATCTTTGAAAAATCCCTCGATGAACCTTCGATAGTACCCAGCAAGACCTAAAAACTGGCGGATCTCCATTGGTGTGTTAGGAGATGCCCAATCTTTGATAGATTCTATCTTGGATGGATCCACATGAATACCTCTTCTATCAATGATGTGACCAAGGAAGTGTACCTTCGGAATCAAAAATTTACATTTTGAAAACTTAGCATACAACTTATCTTTCTTAAGCAACTCTAAAATTACCTTAAGATGTTCTTCGTGTTCCTTCTCGTCCTTTGAATAAATAAGTATGTCATCAATGAAGACAATTACAAACTTATCCAAGTAAGGCTTGCATACTCGGTTCATGATGTCAATGAATACGCAGTGCGTTTGTTAGTCCGAACTGGCATAACCTAGAACTCGTAATGAACCATATCCGAGTTTTTGAATGCCGTCTTTGGAATGACTTGCTCTCTTGATACTCTAATGCTGGTTATTTATCCTGATCTTAGATCTATCTTCTAATAAATACTTGATCCTGTGAGTTGAATCAAATAGGATTCATCGATCCTCGGGAGTGGATAACGATTCTTCACTGTCAGCTTATTTAACTCCCTGGTAGTCAATGCCACACCTGAATGACCCATCCTTCTTTTTGACAAACAGGACCGGGGCTCCCCAAGGTGAGGAACTAGGTCTTATGAATCCTTTGTCGAAAGCTCTTGTAGTTGTTCAAAAATTCCTTCATTTTGGATGAGCCAATCTAAACGGAGCTCCGAGCTATGGGTGCGGTGGCGGCTCTTCGGAATTAAGTCTGATTAGAATTCCACACTGTTCCGAGCCCAGAGGAAGACCTGGCAAGTCCTCGGGAAACACTTCGGGAAAATCTCGGACGATAGGTACGTCCTTGAGTTGCTTTCCTTCCGACTTGTCCTCCTCTTTCTTGGCGGATATCTGCGCCAAAAAGACCTGGCATCCTTTCGCCATGTACTCTTGAGCCTTTGAATATGAGATAACTGTTAACCGAGATTCTATCCCGTTGCTACTTTTATTGCCATGAAAAGTCAAGGTTTCATTCCCATAGGGGATTTAAACAAGTTTCTCATCGCACACGATCACGGCATGACATCTTCTTAACCAATCCATACCGATAATGACGTTCGAAACTATAGACCCTTTCTACGGGCAAATAGATCTATGTTGAACGATGGTTTAAGAAATTTGAGAGTGAAACCTCGTATAATTAAAGTGAGTATCCCTGGACTATTTTCCCATCAGCTAATTCGACATCATAACTATTATCTAATGGAGTTGGGACAATGTCAATCAGGGAACTAAATGCAATAGATATAAAACTTCTATCGGCACCAGTGTCGAATAAGATAGATGCATAGTGGTTGTTTAAGAGGAACGTACCCGTGATGACATTAGAGTCCAAGTTTCCCGATGCATTCCCTCTCTTCTCTGCATTCCCAACTGCATAAACCCAGCCTTGTGCATTCCCATTCCCTCCATCCTTATTCTTCAACTTCGGACAATCTCTCTTGAAATGCCCCGACCGTCTCCACAACTCAAACAACCATTTTCCCCCTGGGAGCCTGCCCCCATTGCCCTCTGAGTATTAGACACCGTTGTGTTGCCATACTCTACCCTCATTACGTCAAAAGTGCCCTACCTTGTTGCACTTATGACACTTCTGGGTGCACGCGCCATTATGGTGAAAATGGCACTTGGTGCACTTGGGAAAAGATCCCTCATACGGCTTCTTTTCGCTGTTTCCCGCATATTATATATACGCTTAGCGACATTCTACCTCTTGAAGGTTGTTGTTGGTGCTCATGGTTGTCTGGAGATGAATCATCAGCCTTCCTCTTATTATCAGATTTTTCCGCATAGGTACGGAGTTTCTGATCCATCAAGTCGTTGGCCAAATCAATCGTCTCATCCAACGTCTTGGGCTTGGAAGACTTCACATTCCCATAAACAGCTATCAGGAAGTCACTAGGATATTACTTGTTGATTCTTAATCCGTTTCATTAGCACAGAACTTTGTACATATCAGGGTTGGCTTCTTTGGAACTTAAGTGATGCTGGCACATTGTTACCTTTGACCTTTAAGGTTTCCACAACTCATATCTAGTTTACTGTATCTCACCCAGTGACAATACTTGTCCTGTAATTTCTCTTGAGTCCTTCCCAAGTCCATACAATGCCCTCGGGTCCTAAGGTTCTTATCTGACAATTCCACCAAGTCAAAGCATCACCGAACAGAGTGCAGTGGCAAACTTACTGTGATTCTCAAATCCACACAACCACTGATATTAAAAACTGACTCCATCTTTTCAATCTACTGAGTCAAACCGACCACGCCTTCAGTCCCTTTGAATTTCAAAGGTTGACACTTCATGAAGTCAGCATAAAACAAGGGCGCGTAGTTTGCACATTCCTTCGGTTATCCCTGTGTGAACTGTTCCTTCCATCTCCATTAGTGGAGTTTCACAAAAGGGCTTGATCAATCATAGCTTGGATGGATTCCGGGGTCATGTTGTTTGGGTTGGTGTTGTTAGGAGTAGTATTTGGTCCTCGTCTGGTTGTAGGTGCCATGATTTGTCTAGATCACAAAAGACGAAAAGTGAGATCATAATCATGTCAGGATATATAATGATTGATAGATGAGACAACAACACAAAAGAGGTATACAGTACAATGTAATACATCTATTTCATTCATAACTTGGAAAATTTTACATGAAATAGTTTCTGGTTACACAAAATACAATACAAAAATCTAAGGGCTTATGCTAGCGAGAAAAACCCCTATATACATAACATGCCTGTACAATGACCTAGCAAGATGAAATGACATAAACCACTAGACGTGACTGTCCGCATCCCCTGAAGCATCTTGGTGATCTGGAATCCTAGCATCTGGTGCTGGCTGTCTAGCTCTCCGCTGTCCTCGGTCAGTGCTAATCAACTTGGTCTGCATTTCGCCTATCTCTCGCCTTATGTCTCTCATCACTCAGAGAGTCTCTACCATCTATGCCTGATGCCTACGGTCAGTCTCTCAAAGTGCTGTTAGACTTTTCCATACTAAGTAGGCAGTACTTCGATCTTCAACTTAGCAGTACGTTGACCTTTTGCTTAGCAGTACTTTGACCTTTTGACTTGTATTTCCCAACAGTGATGACCTTTACCGGATGGGCCTCGAAGTACCTCCTCAATCTTTTAGTCATGTGGATCAGAGAAAGTGCCAACTTCTCCATGGGAGCATAATTTCGTTTGGCCTCGTTCAGTCTCCTGCTTATATACTAGACGGGGCATTGCCTTCCCTCCCTGTCGGTTAAAAGAGCCGCGCTTACAGCCTTTGCCGATACTGCCAAGTATGCGTAAAGGGTTTCTTTTTCTCGAGGTGGAGTTAACGATGGGAGATCCGTAATGAGCTTCTTCATTTGTTGGAACGCTTCTTTCGCCTCTTGGGTTCATCGGTATTCATGCTTGTTTTCTTTAGTTATGTTTTTAGGGTGTTGAAGAATGGTAATGATCTTTCAGCAGACTTAGCGAGGAAACGATTAAGGGCAGCAAGTTTTCCACTCAGGTTTTGCATCTCTTTCAGCGTTCGCGGAGACTTGAGATCTGCCAAAGCCTTTGTCTTTTTAGGATTAGCTCTAATTCCTTCCGACGTTACCATGTACCCTAGAAACTTTCCTTCTTCCACTACAAAGGAACACTTCTTCGGATTTAACTTCATATTAATTTTATGCAAGTTATCGAAAGTCTCTGTTATGTCGGCCAACAACATTTTCTCGTCCCTGCTCTTAATCACCATGTCATCCACATATGCCTCCAAGTTCCTTCCTATTTGGGGTTGGAAGGTCGAGTACACCAGCCTTTGGTATGTGGCACCCGCATTTTTTAACCCGAAGGGCATTTTGATATAGCAGTACGTCCCTTGGTCTGTGTAAAATGCCGTCTTTTCTTCATCCTTTTCGGCCATTTGAAATTGGTGGTAGCCCTTGTAGACATCTAGAAAACACTTGTACTTGAATCCCATCAGTAATTCTACCTTGCAATCTATGTTTGGAAGTGGATAGTAGTCTTTCGGGCAAGCTGAATTTAGGTTTTTAAAATCAATACACATTCTCCAGGTTCCATATCCCTTTTTAACCAAGACGGGATTGGAGATGTACGTTGGGTACCTCACCGGACGAACTATACCTACCTTGACCCATTTGACGACCTTGTTTGTTACCATCCTGCTTTTCTCCATTGAGAATGTTCTCCGCTTTTGGCATACAGGATCCAGAGAAGGATTTACGTTCAACATGTGTTTTATAACCCGGAGTGGCATGCCAGTCATGTCAGATGGTTCCCACGTAAAGACTCCCATGTTATCTTTTAATAAACACTTGAGTTGATCCCTACATGCTTTGGACAACCCTCCTCCGATGGTCACTTGCTGGTCCAGGAACGATGGGTTGACCAACACTTCTTTTGTTGATGCCACCTCTCTTTTCCCCTCGGGACTTTCTTCCTCGATCATTTGTTTTTTTCTAACCGCCTGCACTCGGCAATGGTGATCGTCTGGGTGACTAGAGTGGCCACCCCTTTTGGAGTTGGGAACTTCATCATTGAGTGAATGGTGGAAGGAATGGCTCGAAGGGTCTTTAGACCGGGCCTCCCTAGGATGATGTTATAGGGTGAAGGAGCTCAGACCATAATAAACTTCATGGAAGTTCTCCTGCATAGTCCTCCGTTACCGAAACACACCTCCAGCTTTATCTTACCTAGTGGCTTTGATATTTCTCCGGCGAACCTTACCAGGTCCGTTTGGGTCTCTTTCAACCCAGCCTTTATCTTTGGGTTAAGGTTCTCAAAACAGTGTTCAAACATCACCTCCACTGACGATCCTTTATCTACGTACACTCGCCTGACCAAATATCCTTCCACCACCGCTTCGACAATCAAAGGTTCCTCGGAAACATCTTTAGAGGATATTGCCGGGAAAGATATGGGGATGTTCATCCATGACTCCGTCGCCTCTCTGACTTTTCGCTTCTTGTCTTTGACAGAGTTTACACTGATCACATTGATTATTTTTGCTGGTTGTGGATCATCTCGGCCATGGGATCCCCTTCCTGTAACACCCTCAAATCTGGGTCGCAACAGAATATAATGTATATCTGAGGGCGTTACTTCATAGATCAATAGCACAAGATATGAGAACGGCCACTAAACGTGCCGTTTAAAAAGATACATTGGATTAACAAAATACTTGTATGTTACATAAGCTCATGGCTTCAAATTGTTCAACAGTATAAATAAAGATTTTGGTTTATAACAATTGTCCCCAAAATGTAATAAGACCCCAAATCTTTAATATGACTCTTTAATTATTGACTTCCAATGTATCACTGCACCTCGTGCCTTATTGACCTGAGAAAACATGCTTAAAACGTCAACATAAAGTTGGTGAATTCATAGGTGTATGTAAATCAATAGTAGGACCGCAAGATTTCCAAGTGTATGATTAAGCAACAAATGCAAACATCATAAAAAGTAATTACGTTTTCCTAAGCTCATGACACTGAAGCTCGACATGTATGAATGCAATAAATTGCCAATAAATGCCCGTGAATGATGTTCTAACCCGCAACATCCCAATCCGACATGGTATACGTTTGTTGTCCGGCAACCCGGCACAGTGAGCGCTACTCACCCAAACGGGGATGTCAATCCCAAATAGATCTATTTATAACATTCGCGCTCACAACCTAGTGATTGACAGTTCATGATAAAGGGCTTAGTGGGTTATCGCTACTTAGGCAAACACGTAATCATTGTATAAAATGTACACTTGCATCCAATTTGTAAAACAAAGCATGTTCTCACCCCAAAGATGTAAATCATTTAAATAATTGTAAAACATGGGGCTATGAACTCACCTTAGTAAATAGTCCTCTGAAAATGATAGTATATATCCAAGTATGAATCACACCGTCAAATACCTAAGTAAATACGGCCAGTCTTAGTCTACAAGGTTAGTCTAAAGACTCAATGTATAAACTACAAAAATTTACTAGTTTATATATATTGTTATCACTTGTGTGGTGGTGTACATGTTTAATGTATTTGTATTCACTTGATGGCTCTTGGGAAGGTATACGATTTCACACGTTCTAATATACGTATAAAAGTTATTAATAAATGTTCGTATTTATTAAATCGTAGGTTAACTTGTATATTATCCGAATATAATTCGTCCGATATGTTAAGTGTTTATGAAATCACTTTTGTTTATAAAATACCCTTAGGTTTTCTATAATTACCAAACAGTCCCTCTAGTTTATGAAAATAGAGTATTTACCCTTTAGACCCTTAAGTTTTCACTTGTACATATTTAGTCCTCCAACTTTACAAAGTTTACACTTTAGGTCCTTGTATGTTTAAAACAGCCCCTTAAGTTCCAAAAGTGCTCAAAACAGTTCCTAAACCTTATAAAATCAGTTATGACAGTTTTAACCCCTCTAGTTTGTAATTTACACTTTTAGTCCCTTAACTTTGCAAAAATCATATTTTAAGTCCATTTAAGCTCTAATAAGGGACAATATGTTTCATTAGACCCTAATAAGCCACATAAGCTGTGCCAGCTTATAAATAAGCTCGGATGAGCTTATTTAGGCTTATTGGGCCTTATTTGGCTCGCTAAAGTCCATTAAGCAAAATAATGGTCCTTATTAGTTTCCAAAGGTACGCAAGTCCTTACTAAGCTCATTTAAGTTATACGAAGCTGTTGGCTAAAAAATAAGCTTGGATGAGCTTATTTGAGCTTATGGGGCTCGTTAGCCCAACAACCCTAGCCCGAATGCTTCTAGAAGTCATTTAAGGTTTTCAATACATGATCCAACTTATTTTCTCATCTCAATAAGCACATATAGGACCTATCTATGCTACCTTTACTGTATGGCTTATTCAAATAAGCTAATAAGCTCATAATGGGCTTTTGGGCCCATTTATGAACCCAAATGGCAAGTTAAGCCTTTAGGCTCAATCCACTTAGGTCCATTAACTTTCTAGGTTTGTTATAAATCTTATAAGCCGTCTAAGCTCACAAATAAGCTGCCAAAGCTTATTTGTGGCTTAAGGTCTTTTTGTAGTCACGGTAATGGGCCGTTTAGCCCGTTAAGGGTCTGTTTTGATTTCTATGGTGTATTAAGGTTCGTGTGAGTTAGCTAAGCATACTAGGCTCCTAACTAAACTCATAGAGCTTATCAATAAGCTATGGCTTTGAAAACATGGCTTGTTAGGCCTGTTGGGGGTTTAACGAGTCCATCAATGACCCATTAAGCTCCTTAGAGTTTTTCTAACTTTCGTTAAGTTGCTTAGTAATGAAATGGGTTCGATTAGCTTATTAAATGATCGTGTTTATCACATGCATGCGTTCATTAAGCTCTTATGTTCCTTCCCAAGTCGAAATGTCGCGTTTCCATAGAAAGTTAACGTGTAGTTTTTGTGTACTTAATACAAATGAACAAAAGATCATAATGTTTCCCACACTTGTATTTCAAATGAAACGTTTAGCCCTAACTCGATGATTAGTCATGTTTTATATACGTTAGCATGTCTTAGCACCACACAAGAGGTGAAACATGGATGTTTCGTACCCATTTTACCTAAGCTCACATTAGCATATCCTTTATAGGTTACGTGACATAATGACTAGCAAAAACAAGGAAACAAATATACTATGAAAATGTATAAGCTTAGATGTAACTTACAAAAGGGTCCTAGTGTCTTGTTCGAGCTAGTCAAGCAAACCAAATGCACACACGATTGAATTTACCCAACCAAAGCTTCAAAGCTTATTCCAATACCCAATCTTAGCTCGCGTACTCCTTGTGAATCTGTATGAAAACCCTTAGTAGTGGTTGTGTGTGCAAATAAGATCAAAGAGGGTGTTTGGTTGCGGTTTGTGACCCGAACAAAGAAAAGGAGTATATATGATTATTGTTTGAGTGAGTGTGAGTTATAAGAGTGTAAAATGGTAAGGGTGTATGTGTATTTATAGGCAAAGAAGCTAGGTAACTTTCCTAGTCACACAACAAACCAAACCGTGCCTTATATCCTAGTGGTTTTGTGGTTTCGGTTAATCATACCTTGTTTTGTTAAAACCATAAAGTACCATCCTTAATTACAAGGATTTTGGTACAAGATTCACCTAGGATTATGAAAATCTTATGAATTGTGTATATACATGCATGTGGCCGGGTATCCAAGTGAAAAAGGAGAGTAAAATGGTTATTAACCATTGCATGTTAGCTAAATCTAGGGACATGTTGTACAAGTTTTAATTACCACTTAGTTGTACATGTACTTAAGGATCATTTGGAAGATTTCTAGGTAAAGTGTGTGTTGGTTTGGTTATTAGCCGCGGCATCACAAAGAAAATGGATCCAAAGTGGTCTTTAACCATTGTGTAATAGCTTAACTAGGAACATTAAGGACTAACATTAATTGAAAGAGGTTTGTACTAGTACTTAAGGAATCATTTGGAGATTTTCTAATTGTTTTGGACTCATAACCGGCCCCTAGTGGGTTATGTACACAAAATTGATTTAATTTTTGTGTTAAGGTTTAAAAGTGGGTCTTGGTTTGAGTCTAGGTATTTCCGGGGTGTGTCCAAATGTATTTTATTGCGAAACGTAAACCTTTTACGTGACCAATAAAAATAAAATACTCAAAGTTAATAATTATCTTCTTAATAATTATATATTACTTGGTTGATGTAAACCTTAATTTATTTGATGACCGTTTACATTAAATGATTATTTCTAGTCTACGCGATTTAGCTTAAAAGTTAATTTAAAAGTAAACACGTATCGGACCAAAATAAATAGTGACGAATAATAGGAGTCGTAAAAATGACCTGAAATTGAGAAATGTTACAGTCTCCACCCGTTAAAAGAGCTTTGTCCTCAAAGCTTAAGACCTTGTAGTGGATGACGTAGCCCGGTTTGTGAAAAGCTGTGGGTATTTCTGTTTGAACGAATCTTCACGTTCCCAGGTGAACTCAGGACCTCTCCTAGAGTTCCAGCGAACCTTAACCAATGGTATCCGGCTTTGCTTCAATCGTTTGATCTCCCGTTCCATGATTTCAATGGGTTCTTCCACAAATTAGAGCTTATCGTCAACGTGAATTCATTCTAACGGCATGACTAATGGTTCGTCGGCGTAACATTTCTTCAGATTAGACACATGGAAGGTGTGATGAACTCTGCTCAACTCTTGGGGAAGTTCCAACTTGTAGGCAACTTTCCCAACTTTGGCTAACACCTTGAAAGGTCTGACATATCTCGGGTTCAGCTTTCCACGCTTACCAAATTGTATGACCCCTTTCCAAGATGAGACCTTGAGCATAACCCTATCCCCAACTTCGAACTCCATCGGCTTTCGCTTCCGATCAGCGTAGCTCTTTTGTCGATCCTGAGCAGCTTGCATCCTTTGCTTGATCAAGACGATCTTTTCCGTTGTTTCCTGGATCAATTCCGGACCAGTCAGTTGAGCTTCTCCAACTTTGACCCAGCACACCGGTGATTGACATTTTCGACCATACATTGCCTCATAAGATGCGACCTTTATGCTAGCGTGATAACTGTTGTTGTTTCAAAACTCAGCCAATGGCAAATGTTTAACCCATCCTTTACCAAAATCGATCACGCAAGCACATAGTATGTCCTCAAGAGTTTGGATAGTTCTCTCGCTCTGGTCATCAGTTTCTGGATGATATGCAGTGCTTATACTTACATCTGTACCGAAAGCTTTCTGAAATGATTTCTAGAAATTTGATGTGAATCTCCCATCCCGATCACAGATAATTAAAGCAGGTATCCCGTGTCTTGCTACTATCCTGTTCAGGTACAACCTTGCCAACTTGTCCAATGGATCATTCTCCCTTATTGGCAAGAAGTGAGCAGATTTTGTAAGTCGATCCACAATTACCCAGATTGTGTCAAAATCTTATGACGACTTAGGAAGTTTGGTGATAAAATCCATTGTGATATTATCCCACTTCCATTCGGGTATTACTGGTTGTACTAACAGTCCTGATGGCCTTTGGTGTTCGGCCTTGACCCTTGCACATGTCAAGTATTTACTAACATATGTGGCGATGTCCGCTTTTATATTGGGCCACCAATACAGTTTCTTCACATCTTGGTACATCTTTTCAGAACCAGGATGGATAGAGTATTTTGACTTGTAAGATTCATGCATAATTACGGATCTTAAGTCTCCATAGCAAGGTAACCAACTCCTGCCGTGTAAACATAGAGTTCCATTGGCGCGTGGTTCCAACATTTCCTTGGGTATGTTCTTTCTGATCATACCACCTACATCTTCCTTCACAAGATTCTCTGGCTTCTGGGCTTCGATCTGAGCTTCTAAAATTCGCTTGGGAAGATCCAAGCTAATAGTCATAACTAAGGCTCCAACCCGCAGTGGCTTAATCCGTTCCTTACGGCTCAATGCATCTGCCATTACGTTTGCATTCCCTGGATGATAACGAATGTCACAATCGTAGTCACTTAGCAATTCTAGCCAATGGCGTTGCCTCATGTTAAGCTCCTTTTGATCGAGAATGTGTTGTAGGCTTTTATGGTCGGTGAACACGGTGCATCTGGTTCCATATAGATAGTGTCTCCATATCTTTAATAAAAACAATACCGATCCAAGTTCTAGATCATGAGTGGTGTAGTTCTTCTCATGACTTTTAACTGTCGAGAAGCATAGGCGATCACCTTCTCTCTATGCATTAACACAACACCTTAGCCTTTATGTGAAGCATCACAATAGACCACAAAGCCTTTGCTTCCTTCAGGTAAAGCCAGAATTGGCGCACTGCACAACTTCTGCTTTATTAACTTAAACGCGTTCTCTTCCTTTTCACCCCAATCAAATTTGATTCCGTTCTGCGTAAGCTTTGTCATTGGTTTAGCAATCTTCGAAAATCCCTCAATGAACCTTCGATAGTACCCAGCAAGACCTAAAAACTGGTGGATCTCCATTGGTATCTTAGGAGATGCCTAATCTTTGATAGATTCTATCTTGGCTGGATCCACATGAATACCTCTGCTATCAATGACGTGACCAAGGAAGTGTACCTTCGAAATCCAAAATCCACATTTTGAAAACTTAGCATACAACTTCTCTTTCTTAAGTAACTCCAAAACTGCCTTAAGATGTTCTTTGTGTTCCTTCTCGTCCTTTGAATAAATAAGTATGTCATCAATGAAGACAATTATAAACTTATCCAAGTAAGGCTTGCATACTCGGTTCATGAGGTCCATGAATACCGCATGTGCATTTGTTAGTCCGAATGGCATAACTTGGAACTCGTAATGACCATACCGAGTTCGGAATGCCGTCTTTAAAATGTCTTGCTCTCGTACTCTAATATGGTGATATCCTGATCTCAGATCTATCTTCGAATAAATACTGGATCCTTGGAGTTGATCAAATAGATCGTCGATCCTCGGGAGTGGATAACGATTCTTCACTGTCAGCTTATTTAACTCTCGGTAGTCAATGCACATCCTGAATGACCCATCCTTCTTTTTGACAAACAGGACCGGGGCTCCCCAAGGTGAGGAACTAGGTCTTATGAATCCTTTGTCAGAAAGATCTTGTAGTTGTTTTGATAATTCCTTCATTTTGGATGGAGCCAATCGATATGGTGCTCGAGCTACGGGTGCGGCTCCCAGAATTAAGTCGATTTGGAATTCCACTGGTCGAGCCGGAGGAAGACCTGGCAAGTCCTCAGGAAACACTTCGGGAAAATCTCAGACGATAGGTACGTCCTTGAGTTGCTTTCCTTCTGACTTGTCCTCCTCTTTCTTGGCGGATATCTACGCCAAAAAGACCTGGCATCCTTTTGCCATGTACTCTTGAGCCTTTGAGTATGAGATAACTGCCAACCGAGATTCTCTCCCGTTGCTACTTTTGTTGCCATGAAAAGTCAAGGTTTCATTCCCATAGGGGATTTGAACAAGTTTCTCATCGCACACGATCACGGCATGACATCTTCTTAACCATTCCATACCGATAATGACGTCGAAACTACCCAATTCTATGGGCATTAGATCTATGTTGAACGAATGGTTTAAGAAATTTAGAGTGCAACCTCGTATAATAGTGTCTATCCTGACTATTTTCCCATCAGCTAATTCGACATCATAACTATTATCTAATGGAGTTGGGATAATGTCAATCAGGGAACTAAATGCAGTAGATCTAAAACTTCTATCGGCACTAGTGTCGAATAAGATAGATGCATAGTGATTGTTTAAGAGGAACGTACTCGTGACGACATTAGAGTTTGGGTTTCCCGATGAATTCCCTCTCTTCTTTGCATTCCCAACTACATAAACCCAGCCTTGTGCATTCCTATTCCCTCCATCCTTATTCTTCAACTTCAGACAATCTCTCTTGAAATGCCCTGGTGCTCCACACTCAAAATTCCCCTTGGGAGCTGCCCTATTGCCCTTTTGAATATTAGCAACGTTTGTGTTGCCAGTACTCTTGCAATCGGGGGCAAAGTGCCCTACCTTGTTGCACTTGTAGCACTTCTGGGTGCACGGGCCATTGTGGTGAAAATGGCACTTGGTGCACCTGGGCAAAGATCTCCCATACGGCTTCTTTTCGCCTGTCCCCATATTGTAGACCTTGGTGACATTCAGCCTCTTGAAGGGTTGTTGTTGGTGACCATGGTTGTTTCTGGATGAATCATCAGCCTTCCTCTTATTATTAGATTTTTCCGCATAGGTACGGAGTTTCTGATCCATCAAATTGTTAGCCAACTCAATCGTCTCATCCAACGTCTTGGGCTTGGAAGACTTCACATTCCCATAGATGTTATCAGGAAGTCCACGGATGTACTTGTTGATCTTCTCAGTTTCATTAGCACAGAACTTGGTACATATCAGGGTTAGCTCTTGGAAATGTTCAATGTATGCTGGAACATTGTTCCCTTTGACCTTTCAGTTCCACAACTCAATTTCTCGTTTTTGGATCTCACCCAGTGGACAATACTTGTCCATCATTTTCTTCTTGAGTCCTTCCCAAGTCATTGCATATGCCTCAGGACCTAAGGTTCTTATCTGACCGTTCCATCAAGTCAAAGCAACACCTAACAGAGTGCAGGTGGCAAACTTTACTTGATTCTCAATCACACAATCACTGATATTGAAAACTGACTCCATCTTTTCAATCCACCGAGTCAAACCGACCATGCCTTCAGTCCCTTTGAAGTTCAAAGGTTGACACTTCATGAAGTCAGCATAAAAACAAGGGCGCACAGTTTGCACATTCCTTCGGTTATCCCCGTGTGAACTGTGGCTTCCATCTTCATTAGTGGAGTTTCGCAGAAGGGCTTGATCAATCATAGCTTGGATAGATTCCGGGGTTATGTTGTTTGGGTTGGTGTTGTTAGGAGTAGTATTCGGTCCTCGTCTGGTTGTAGGTGCCATGATTTGTCTAGATCACAAAAGACAAAAGAATGATTTTTGGAGATTTCTTTGTGATTACCGAATTCGAAAATAAGGGAAAAAGGGAAAGAAATGGTTAAAATGAATTAGGGTTAGGGTTTTGTTATTTTTTCCAGGTGTAATTAATGCTAATGATTGAATAATAATTGTGTTTGTGATTGGGGAAAATTTGATTAGGGTTTTGTGAATTAATATGTTAGTCGATTATGGTATAAAAGGTATAAGGACTTGTTATGTAATTTATGAAACTATGGGGTCTATTTTAGACATATTATTATACTTAGTATATTCTGTATAAAATAAGTTGGGGGTATAAAATGTCATTTTGATATTATTTTGGATTTAAAATGGTTAATTATATATATTAAGTAATTAGAAAGTAATTAATTAAAATAGAGGGACTAAAAGTGTAAATTCTGAAAAGTATAAGGTTTGGTTAGTATTTAATGTATAAAGTATATTTGTTATATTTGAATCTATAAGGCTTTGTTTTGTAATTAACGGATAATTAAAGAAATGTTTTAAGTAATTAAAAAACCATAAAGGACCTAAATATGTAAATTATGTAAAATAAGGGTTTTGACTGTAAATACATAAAAAATGGAAGTATAATATGATAAAATGAGAACCTTTGATATTTACAACACTTTTACCCATGAAGATATTTGATTTGAGCATATTAAATCCCTAAAATATGGAAATGTTGTCATAATTAACCCTAAACTTGTTAAAGGTTGGCATAGTTAAGTCTCTAATCTATTTTACAATCCTTTAATAGAATCTCAATTGATGAATATTACTAAAAATAGAAAGTTTCTAAAAATGGAAAGTTACTAAAAATAGAAAGTTTCTAAAAATGGAAAGTTACTAAAAATAGAAAGTTTCTAAAAATGGAAAGTTTCTAAAAATGGAAAGTATAACTTAAATGAATGGTTTGTAATCCGAATTCATCATTTCTTTAGGTTCGGTCAAGAGGGAGTGATTTTGATATTCTTGTGGTGTTCTCTTTGATTTTTGTATGCTTTGCTTCGGAATAAGGTACAGATATCTGACCTTATCGTTAAGGTTTCTCATGGAAATATTCCTAATTAATCTTTGACTACTTATGTGACATGCTACATTTGGAGCGCTCTGAAGGAGGACAGGGGAAGCGTATTTTTTTGGCTTTCTTATATGATCTGTCATTATGTTCCATTTGAACCCTGCTATGCTACCTTTGATATTTGAACCTTTGCTATGATCCCTTGATATTCGAACCTTGATAATTGAACTTTGCTATGATCCCTATATGATATATGAACCTTTTATATTGAACTTTTCTAAGATCCCTTTAGACATGAAACTTTGATATGACTTTGCTTTGAACCCTTCAGTTTGAGAACCAAGCCACTATTTGTTTCCTAGCCATGAAGGTAACATGGCCGTGTCATTGATGCACCTTTGGCATGACTCATGTGTGGGTGAGTGATTTCTCACACCGACAGGGGGGGAGTCCCCCATTTGATATTAAATGGCGAACTAAGAAGACTATTATTTGTTAAAGGGGCGTATGGATGCATCATAGATTGTTTTGTATTCCGATGGATAATTACAATTATGAAATTTGATATTTGGTGACTGATGATTGGGTGCAATCCACGTCTTTCACAACAGACTTTGGAGCTCATGACTCCATGGTTACTTTGATATGATTTGTTTGGGCTTGTGATTGAATTAACCTAATATTGATTCTCAGAATCATCTTATGGGTTGTTAGGCTGGGAGATAGAGAGGGGATTTTGGTTGGGGGGTGGGCCTTACCCTATGATTTGATATTCCTGATTTTTCGTTACCATTATATTTGTATCCATTTGATCATGTATTGTGATATCCTTTGTACCTTGTATCATATCCTTGAGTTCCGTTTATCTTTTGCATTCGATTTATATATAATCTGTTCACTGGGCTTTGTAAGCTCATCGCATTTTCTTATTCCCTGCGCAGGTTATATAAGCTTAGGAGCTGGGGTTGCCTTTGTGGTTATGAAGAGCGAGTGTGACTACCCTAGAGATCTTACCTTTGATATATGAATTGTTTCTTTTCAAACATTTGTTATTTCGTTTGGATAAGTTATCCCTTTGAGAACTTATGTACCTAAGTCACGTTGACTTATTTCCTTAGGTTTTATTTATTTAAGACTTCCGCTGTTTATGCTTGTGTTTGATTAAGTATGCTTTTGAATGTCACACCATATTGTATACTTCTAGTTCTACCCCTTTTTGGTGTCGGGGGGGCGTTACAAATGGCCGGGCAGGGACTTGGTGCCTTGGGAAAAAGATCCATATACGCTTCTTTTTTTTTCTTTTTTTTTGTTCTCTTTCCCTTTTTTTTTCTTTTCTTTTTCACCTTTTTGTCCTTTCTTTTTTTATTTCTTTTTGTTTTTTTATCTTTTTTTTTTCTTTTTTTCATTTTCTTTCTTTTTTTTTTTTATCCTCCCGAGGGTGGGGGGGGGGGGGGGGGGGGGGGGGGGGGGGGGGGGGGGGGGGCGTGGTGTGGGTGGGGGGGGGGGGGGGTGGGTGGGGGTGTGTGTTGGGGGGGGGTTGGGTGGTGGTATGTTAGATCAGTCCTTTTCTTTTTCTTCCTCCCGTTATATTCTTATCGTTTTCCCTTCCCCTTCCTCTTCCCTCTTTCCCCTCCCTTTTTTTTTTTTTTTTCTTATATTATTTTTTTTTTGTTTCGGGGTTGGGGGGGGGGTGATTGGGGGGGGGGGGTGGTGGGTAGCCTGTGACCCCATATTGTAGACTCTTAGCGAGAATTCTTCTTTCATTCTTCCCTTTCTAATTCACTTCACTCTTCCTCTATGGTTCTTCTTCTTCACATCATATCCCTCTATACTACTCTTCTCTTCTTGCTGTCACCTCTCTTCTCATTCTTCTGAGAGTCTCTTCTTTCTCTTCTCCTACTTTCTTTTGCTTCTACTGTATCATTTCTAATTCTCCATTTCTTCTTTCCTTTTCCTTCCTTACTTGCTTTCTTTCTTCTTTCATCTTCTTTCTTCTTCTTCCTTTCCATCTTTATTCTTCTTTCTTCTATCTATCTGTATTCTTTCCTTTATTCTATCTATATACTAAGTTCTTTCTATAGGGTTCTAACGCTCTTGAAGGGTTGATGTTGTTGACCCATGGATGTTTCTGATGAAACATCACAGCCTTCCTTTATATTATCAATTTTTTCCGCATAGGTACGGAGTTTCTGATCCATCAAGTTGTGGCGCAAATCATATCGGTGTACATCAGATACATCCAACCGTCAAGGTGCTTGGAAGACTTCACATTCCATAGACTTTATCAGGAAGTCCACTGATATACTTGTTGAACTTATCCGTTTCATGCACAGAACTTGGTACCCATCAGGGTTGGCTCTTGAGAAACGTTTCAGTTGTATCAGGAACATTGTCCCCTTTGACCTTTTAGGTTCCACAACTTAATTACTAGTTACTTGATCACACCCAGTGGACAATACTTGTTCCTGTAATATTCTTCTTTATCCTTCCCCAAAGACATACATATGCCTCGGACCTAAGGTTCTTATCTGCCGTCCACTAAGTCAAAGCAGCACCTAACAGAGTGTATGTGGCAAACTTTACTTGATTCTCAATCGCACAACCACTGATATTAAAAACTGACTCCATCTTTTCAATCCACTGAGTCAAACCGACCACGCCTTCAGTTGGGGGGGGGGGTGGGTTGCCCTTGAATTTCAAAGGTTTGACACTTCATGAAGTCAGCATAACAAGGGCGCGTAGGATTGCACATTCCTTCGGTTTATCCCATTGTGAACTGGTGGCTTCCAACTCCATTAGTGGAGTTTTTACAGAAGGGCTTGATCAATCAAAGCTTGGATGGATACCGTGTCATGTTTGATTGGGTTGGTGTTTTTAGGAGTAGTATTCGGTCCTCGTCTGGTTGTAGGTGCCATGATTTGTCTGATCAACACAAAAACGAAAAGTGAGATCAGAATCATGTCAGGGATTATATAATGATTGATAAATGAGATACAACAACACAAGATAGTTATAAACATACAATGTAATACAGTCAGTATCATTCATAACTTGGAAAATTTTACATGAAATAGTTCTGGTTACACAAATTACAATATTAAAAGATCTAAAGGCTAATGCTATCAGGGATAAAACCCCTAATACTTAACATGGTTGTACAATGACCTAGCAAGACGAAATGACATAAACCACTAGACGTGACTGTCCGCATCCCCTGAAGCATCTTGGTGATTTGGAATCCTAGCATCTGGTGCTGGCTGTCTAGCTCTCCGCTGTCCTCGCAGTGCTAGCAACTTGGTCTACATTTCGCCTATCTCTCGCCTCATGTCTCTCATCACTCAGAGAGTCTCTACCATCTATGCCTGATGCCTACGGTCAGTCTCTCAAAGTGCTGTTATCTCAGCCTGCTGCATCTGGAAACGAGTCTTATGCACCTGGTGGTGTGTCTGAATGAGAGTACCCTGCAACTGTAGCTGTGTCTGATGTGCCTGGATGTGGGTCTCGTGTGCATACACATGATCATTGTGGGTTTGAAGCTCCTGATGGGTCGCCTGACTTAATCCTATCGAGTGAGCCCAAGCCTCTCGGGTAAGCTAAACCTCCCTCACTTCACCATTCCCTGACTGTCTCCTGGAGAGTCATCCTATCCCTCATAAGTAATTCGACCCGCTGCGAGTCCATATCGACTCGCTATGATATACGAGACCTACTATCCTGAGCATCCTCTAGTAAGGCATACAAGTCCTGTGTATCATGCTCGTGGAGCTCAGCAAGCTTTGTGACCCTAGTATTGACCTCTCCCACGATCATAGGTGCTATCTCAGGAACTGCCTCTGCCAGATCTACCCAAGTATCCTTAATACCATACCCAACCTTACTAATCTCCTGTCGTCTCGCTTCAGCATCTATGGTGCTGACAAACCCATAATCTACCCCTCGATCTCTGGTAGGTCTGGCAGTAGAACTCTCCCCGATCTCATATCTGGAGCCTAAAGTGGACAAACACAACCTCTTGCGAGGTGGCTGCTCGGACTCGGGAATAGCATCCTTACGGTCAATAGGTGGTGGTATGTATAGAGATGGTAGTAGTGGTGGTAGTGAAGGTGATGGTAATACGGCAGTAACTGCATCAATAAGGGCCTGAGTGGATGCTATCCTGAGTGTCTGGATTTAGGTTGGACTCCCAGATGATGGTAGTAATGGTGATGGCACATGTAGTGGTGATGAATGTGCGGATGGGGCCATGCACCTAGCAAGGCGCTCTCCTGCAGAGGGTGGTGATAGTGAGATAGGTGGTGATGGTGATGGAGTAGTCATAGCCAGAAGTCTCTCAACCTCTTCCACTGGTGGAAGAGATATGGAAGCCTGAGGCCGGATGGTAATCCTAGCCCCGATAGTAATGTTAGTGGAGGGTGGTGGTATAACAGGCTCGGTTCCCTCAGGTAGGAAAACAGGCTCATCAGTAGGTACAATAACAGTAGAGTCGGCCGGAGCTAAGTGCCCCCCCTCCTCCTCATCATCGGCGTCATCCCTAGATGAATCACCGTCATCATCATCTCCATCATCTCCCCCGTCCATTGGATAGTCAACTGGCCCATCCTTTGTCTCATCATCCTCGTACTCCTCTGGATCTTCTTCGGGATCCGACTCAGTAACATACCCGGGTGACTCAGCAGTAGGCGAATCAACAGGAGGTAATGGCGGCTCCTCAGCAGGCAGCTCATGCTCATTCTCCAACGGTATATACTCAGGGTATATCGGCTCTGGCACGTAGTCAGGATCATGTGCCTGTATGAACATAGGCTCACGCTTATCCTCGTCCTGTAGTACTGGTGGGGTCTGTGGATCCTCTGGGCCTGGTATGTAATCCGGTGATGGTGGGGCTACCAGCTGCATTGGGAGTCCATCGTATCCTAATACGATGACTCGCGGAATACCTCTATCAGATATCTCCTCATCGGCTCCCCAGAAGACTCTGCCTGGCTCCGAATCGGTGTAAACAGAAGTGTAGGTAACCGCAGATGACACAGAAGACATGACTACTGCAAAAAGCAAAAAATAACTTATATAAGTATTAATTATAAAAGAGATCTGTATGTTACGTCTATAAGTTTTACTTATAAGAGTCTTATAGTAATATACGTAATATAATTTATATATGCGTATATTAATCATGTAAGCACTTAGTAACTACTAATGCTAAAACACTTAGTAACCTACTAATGCTAAAATAGTGTGTGTCATGTAAGCATATATCCTAGATGCAACCAAGTAATGTATGTATGTCTTGTGCAAATCCCATTTGTGAAAGCAGTGTTTGAAAATGGTTATAGTCCAGACAAAACTTTTGACCTGGTTCTCTATAACCTTGGCTCTGATACCAATCTATAACACCCCCAAATCTGGGTAGCAGCGGAATATAATGTATATCCAATGGCGTTACTTCATAGATCAATAGCACAAGATATGAGAACGACCAATAAACGTGTCGTTTGAAAAAGATACATTGGATTAACAAAATACTTGTTTGTTACATAAGCTCATGGCTTCAAATTATTCAACAGTATAAATAAAGATTTTGGTTTATAACAATTGTCCCCAAATGTAATAAGACCCCAAATCTTTAATATGACTCTTTAATTATTGACTTTCAATGTATCACTGCACCTCGTGCCTTATTGACCTGAGAAAACATGCTTAAAACGTCAACATAAAGTTGGTGAATTCATAGATGTATGTAAATCAATAGTAGGACCGCAAGATTTCTAAGTGTATGATTAAGCAACAAATACAAACATCATAAAAAGTAATTACGTTTTCCTAGGCTCATGACACTGAAGCTCGACATGTATGAATGCAATAAATTGCCAATAAATGCTCGTGAATGATTGGTATGTGCTTAATTACACATACCATTTTCCATTAAAAACGGACTTAAATGACTAAAAACGTACCAAAAATACATTGTATTTGTATGTTTTGCATTTGAATTATGCAAGAACGGATATTCAAAAAGAAAGCCAAAAACGACCAAACCAAGCACAGGATGGAAAAGACAAAGTCAAAAGAAAGCCAAAAACAAACAAAACCGAGCACGGAATGGAAAAGACAAAGTCAAATCGAAGCCAAAGTCAGTCAAAGTCAGAAAGTCAACCCCGACAAAGTCAAAAGTCAACCAAGTGAAGAAAATACAACTTGAGGGACTAAAATTGCCAAACCTCAAGTTGTATTACAAGAATAAAAAGACAAGGGCTGAAATTGGAAATTGTGTGAAGTATAACTTGAGGGGCCAAAGCTGCCAACTTATCCAAAGCCATTTTTTCCCGCCCAACTAAACCCAAGAACCACTCACGGGTTCCCTTCACCTTCTTTTACCCTGCAAACCATTCAACACCCTGGATAAAACATTTCCCCCTCCTCCACTATCTCCCCCAGCTTTATAATTGCCATGTTGGCAATCCCTCACCATTTCCAAGTAATTTCGATGGCTGTGATTGACTCAAAAGAAGCACAAAAGAAATTGAAGGCTGGGATTCGTCTAAGAATGCTCTCACACAACAAACACATTGTGGTTTTTGTCTCACAAAAGAAGCACATCCTGGAAGACCAAGGATGAAGAAACTAGTATAAATAGGACCCTTTTGTAAGCCAAAAAGGCATTCTAGCTTATTGTAGTTTAATTGTAATTTAAATTAAGTCATTTTAGTCTTTTAAAAGCTTATTGCAACTGTTCTTTCAGCTTTGTATTGTTTTTAAGAATTAATGAAGCAATGAGTTTTTTTTATGTTGAAATCCAATTGTTGAATTCCAAGTTCTCAAGTTATTAACCAGTGCTTAATTGTGTTTTAAAAGCTTTCAATATAGCTTAATGATAAGCTGTTTTCACTAAGTAACTTAAAAAGGTTAAGTAGTTAAGAAGAAATAAAAAAAAATATACCACAACTTATGGATGATAAGTCAGTTCTGGATGGGCTTATGGACACTACTAGCTTGTTTTATACAAGCTAGAGCTTGTAGACTCTTTGTTTAACCCTGTTTTGAGCAAGGGTGTTGTAAGTCTCTCTTTCTCTTATTTCTCTTAGTTACTGCAGAACTGCTTATAGTGCTTATTTGTTACCTAAATTTGCTTATTTATGCTTTATCATGATGTTTAGTTCTTATCTTGCTTAGTTGTTAGTTTAAAAGTGACTTGTGCACATTTCCCAGTTAGTACTGTTAGTTATGAGTTAAAACTGTTAGATTGATTCAGCTTATTTAAAGTGCTTATTGTTGAATAAAATCTGTTTATAAGTGTCTTATTTTGTTATTTGATAATCTGTTTTTAATAATTTAGGACCAAATCAGCTTAATATAAAAAGAAAAATGATTTGTGAAAACATTAAGGGGTATTTTCAACTAGCAGTACTAACCCATAGTTAGTACTGCTAGTTCTCTTTTGGGATTTTCCACTAGCAGTACTAACTCAAAGCTAGCAGTACTAACTCTAAGTTAGTACTGGTAGTTAAAACTGTTAGTACTGTTAGTTCGTTTTAACTTATCAGCTTATCATTTCTGCTTATTTAAGATTTGCTTAGCTTTTTAGAGTAGATTAAACCATTTTCGTTTACCGTCTATAGTAGAGATTAGTTAAGCTTATTTTCCTTTTCAAAGTAATTTCAATAGTTTATCAGTTTGTAGCTTTTAGCTCGTTTGCCATTTTTAGTTTATTCTAGTTGCTCATTCTTATGCCTGAGTGCTTATTAGGGATAGTTAAATATCTATTTTAGCTTATTTGCTTATTTCTCGGTTCATTGTGATTTGTTAAAGCTAGCAGTACTAACCCAAAGCTAGCAGTACTAACTCCAAGTTAGTACTGATAGTTAATACTGTTAGTACTGTTGTTAGTACTGCTGAGTTTTTCTTACTTAATTTAGCTTAATTGCTTTTTGAATTTGCTTATTTAGAGTTAGTTCAGCTTATTTGATTTGTCTTAAGCTTATTTGAGCTTATTTGTGTCTTAGTGTAAAAGTTTTTAGTGTTTTGACCATTCCTAGCTTTTATGCCTGCTCTAGCTTATTTTCCTTGCTTCTCTTCTCGTACATTTGCTTATTAGTGTTAGTGCCCAATCATTCCTTGTCATATTCAAACATCGATTATCAATTCGTCTTTCGATTTTCCATTCAAGCCTCGTTGGGACATAACGACCCGGAAACACTCTATACTACTTCCGGATATATTGATCTCGCGAGATTTTGATCCTTGTTATATATTTATATTTATTTATATTTATTGGTATATAAAAAGGGGTAAGATTACGCGAGTCAAATTTTGGCGCCGTTGCCGGGGAAGCTAAAAACGATTATCGTTACGTTTGAAGATTTTTGTTTGAATCTGTGAATATTTTCTTTTATAAAAAAACATAAAAAGTACAAAAATATTTTTCATTTTCTTTTATTAGTATAATTATCATATAAAAACAAAAGAAAAAACCAAAAATATAAAAACATTTTCCATAACAAGAAATAAAATTCACAAATTGGTAAAATACCAAAATATAATATTCTCAATTGAGGTATTATCATAATAACTTCCGGTGAACTTGTTGGTTCCCAACTCGAACAAAAGATTTAAAAGCTTGCCATTTGTGTCTCTTACGACGTACGGCTCACCTTGAAAAGTTAAACAAACTATAAAGTGGGTATAAGGAGGGTTGTTCCGAGGAACTACGACCCGAAAGGAGAAATAAGCTTCGCGCTATTCCGACTCCTCCACTCACCTATGCGTTTATTTTGAAGCTACGTGATAATTTGTAGATTATTTGGTTGAAGTCGGTCTTACCTCATTGTCCGGTAAAAATCAATTGTGACATTAATCATTGAAAACAAAAAAAACAAAACCATATAATTTAGTGTAAAATTTTCTTTTTGATTTTCTTTTTGTGCATGCGCACTCGTTCTTCAAGCTCGTAACGTTCGACAAACAACCTGTCGACAAACTTCTGTTGAAATCACCAAATCTTGAGGAAACCATTAACAATCAAAGAAATTTTTCAATCCTCCCATAGTTACGATGGCCGATAATCGTACTATGGCGCAATAATCGAAAGCCACCACCGAGGGTTTACCGAGGATGCGTATCGTGTTCCGAAATTACGCAAACAAATTTGAGATCAAAGCATGGTTCTTACTTATTCTTGTTCAAAACAAGCAATTTTATTGGACATGATAAGAAGAACGCCACATGTCACCATCCGATATTTCAACAAGATCACTTATACGATGAAGTTCCCGAACGTCCCGAGTACGTCGGTTAAGCTTATGCTTTTCCCATTTTCCCTCGAGGGGGCCGCCCGGATTTGGCTTGAAAAAGAACCCCCTCGATCGATTCTTACATGGGATGATCTTGTTTCGAAATTCATTAACAAAAATCTTCCCTCCCTCTAAACAAAAATCTTCGAAGTGAAATCACGAGTTTTCAACAAAAATTTGATGAACCGTTTTACGAGGCGTGGGGACCTGACTTCAATTGATTTCTTAGGGGATGGCGCATCATGGGTTTTCAGAAGTTGCATAACTCAATTACAATCTATATTCCCTAAAGTCGAATGATCAAGATTATTGAACTCCGCTTCGGGTGGAAACTTTTGATAAATGCCTCGAGAATGCTAAAAATCATCGAGAGCAAGTCCAAAGTTCATCAATCACGAAGCAAGGCCATTGTTTCCAAGTGAGTACGAGCCTCTTTCTTCCCCAGCAGTTTATCGATGTTGCTGGCTGAAAGATATGTTTGAGCTTTGATTCTCGATAAGATCAACAAACTTCAGCTCCCCGCTCCCGTTAAAGCGGTCGAGCAAGTTTTGGTAACTTCGGAGTGTCATTCTTACCAAAATTGTCCAGCCACCGATGGCAACATTTATCGTGACATTATCCAAGAATACGTGTCACAAGCCACCACAGTTAACTACAACCAAAGGAATGCCAGTTACCGACCTCAGATGGTTGCTAACCAAATTTGACCTCCCGGTTTTCCTCCTATGCAAAACCATCAAAACAACCAAAATCGGGGGATCAATTTCAACCAAAATCGGGGGAACAATTTTAACCAAAATCGGGGTAATAATTTCAATCAAGGACAAGTTTACCAACCCCAGATTAATCAACCCCCGACTTTCAAGCTCAGTTACCGCTCCAGCGTTCACTACACCAGGTGTTTTTATGTCTAAGCCCGATTTTGGACAAAATACGTTAAAGCTTATGAGCGGTTATGCAAAATGTGCAAATCAAATGGCAAATATAACGGACTTGTATCAACAAATTGTAAATAGTAAATCCGATTCTTCTTCGGGCTGGGTCTCTTCCAAGCAACACCATTGCTAACCCGAAAGGTGATGTGAAAGCAATCACTACCCGAAGCGGTGTTTCCTATAATGGACCTCAAATTTCTTCTCCTCCTAAAGAGAAGGAAAATGAACCCGAGGTGACGAAGGATACGGTGCAACCAAGCACCGAAAACATCCAACCTCCAGTGGTCCAAACTGATGACCAAATTGGTGAACCCGTTGTTGCTTCAAAGAATAAACCAACCTTGCCTTATCCTTCAAGAGCTCCAACCAAAGAAAGCTCCGTGAAAAAGGACGATCTTCTAGCTTCGATATTTATGGAGATTTTTTTGAAATCTCATTTTCGAGCTAAGCTTCGCGGACGCTCTCCTGCACATGCCCAAATTTGCACCAATGTTTAGAAAGCTCCTCAATGACAAAGATAAGATGATTGAGTTGACAAAGACACCGGTAAACGAGAATTGCTCGGCGGTTATCCTAAAAAAGTTTCTCGAGAAACTTGGAGACCCCGGTAGATTTCTTATACCATGTGACTTTCCGGAGATGAATGAATGCTTAGCCTTGGCCGATCTCGGTGCAAGCATCAACCTAATGCCTCTCTCCATTTGGAAAGAACTAAGTCTCCTAGCTTAGACCAATATACCCGAATGATTCTTGACTTGCCACCGAGATTTCTTACTCCAACCGGCATCGCCGAGGATGTTTTCGTGAAAGTTGGAACATTCTTCTTTCTTGCCGATTTGTGGTCGTTGACTACGTTGCCGATCCTCGGGCTCCCCTAATCTTAGGAAGACCTTTCTTGAGGGCGGCACGTGAGTAATAGATGTCCCGGTGAACAAATGACCCTTAGACATGATGACCAATCCGTGACCTTCAAAGTTGGTGATACTAAAACTCTCTCCTACAATATCATTGAATCGGTTAACCGAGTCGATGTTATTGACATTGCTTGTGAAGAATATGTTCAAGAAGTACTTGAAATTTCTGAAAGTGGCAATCCCACTTCTACTTCGACCTACGAATCGATCTAGCTCTCCATCTTTCACTCCCTGCGGAGGAAGTGATTTTCTAATGGTAGAGATCGATGCATTTCTTGAACATATGATTCTAATACACCGGTTTGATGGCATCTTGATTCTGAAGGAGATAATGTTTACTTGTGGTATGGTAAGTGTGATCAATAGTGACCACAAAATCTCCTCCGTCACCAGTTTGTGAATTAAGTCCTGAAAAGGTTAAATCTTCATGTGAAGATCCTCTCGACCTTGAACTCAAAGACTTACCATCCCATCTTGAGTATGCGTTTTTGGAGGGTGATGACAAATTACCCGTCATAATCGCTAAAAACTTAAAAGATGAGGATAAAACCGCCCTGATCAAGGTTCTTAAGTCACACAAACATGCCATAGCTTGGAAGATTTCTGATATTAAGGGGATAGATCCACAGTTTTGCACCCATAAGATTTTGATGGAGGAAAATGCCAAACCCGTAGTTCAACATCAGAGAAGAGTTAACCCCAAAATCCATGAGGTTATTAAGCAAGAAGTTATCAAACTTCTTGATGCCGGGTTAATTTATCCTATCTCTGACAGTCCCTGGGTAAGCCCGGTTCATTGTGTCCCTAAGAAGGGAGGCATAACCGTGGTGAAAAATGAAGAAAATGAGTTAATACCCTAATTGGTTGGTTACCGGGATGCGGAGTTTTGCTTCGATTTACCGAAAACCTCAATTGATGCAAACTCGTAAAGACCATTTCCTTTTGCCATTCATGGATCAGATGCTTGAAAGATTAGCCGGAAATGAGTACTATTGCTTTTTGAATGGATTCTCCGGCTACTTTCAGATCCCAATTGACCCACTTGATCAAGAGAAGACTACCTTCACCTGCCCTTACCTTTTTTTTTTTTTTTTTTTTTTTTTTATAATAAATATAATTTTTTTTCTTTTTACATTACAACCTGAAAAAATCTTAAAAAACAAAAACAAAAAAAACTCATATATAAAAATTTTTTTTTTTTTTTTAAAAATTTTTTTTTAAAATATTAATTTTTTTTTTTTTTTTTTTTTTTTTTTTTTTTTTTTTTTTTAAATTTTTTTTTTAAAAACAAGTTTTATTTTTTTTTTTTTAAAAACTAACCATTTTTTTTTTATTTAAACTGCAAATTTTATTTTTTTTTAATATTATTTTTTTAATAACAAAACTAACTTTTAAGGGATTTGCCTATCGTCGCAATGGCTTTTGGGTTATGCAATGCACCGGGCACGTTCCAGAGGTGTATGGTTGCAATTTTTTACGATATGATTGAGAAAACCATAGAAGTCTTCATGGACGATTTCTTGGTTTTCGGTGATTCTTTCTCCTCTTGCCTTTCCTATTTAGACAAAATGCTCCAAAGGTGTGAAGACACCAATCTTGTGCTAAATTAGGAAAAGTGCCACTTTATGGTTAAGGAAGGCATAGTCCTTGGCCATAAGATTTCTAAGTCGGAGGGAGGCTTGATCATCAAAAGTTGATGTCATTACGCAAATTGCCTCATTCCAATACCGTGAAGGTATTCGCAGTTTTCTCGGTCACGCGGGATGCTAACGATGATTATTCAGATTTTTCCAAAAATCGCCGGCCTATGACCCACCCCTTGAAAAAGAACTCCGTTTATCTTCTCGAAGGAATGCATTGAAGCATTGAAACTTTAAGATGAAGTTGACCTCCAGGCTCTAATTCATAGTTGCTCCCGATTGGACTTGCCTTGAAATCATGTGTGATGCAAGTTATTTTGCTGTTGGGGCAGTTTAGGCAACGTAAGACCATAGCAGTTACAGCAGATACACTATGCGAGCTAACTATGACCGAGGCTCAAGCCATTACACTACAAGGTAAAGAATTACTTGCCGTAGTGTATGCTTTTGAGAAATTCCGGCCATATCTTGTCTTGTCCAAAAGCATAGTGTATACGGACCATTCGGCTCTCAAGTACCTGCTTGCTAAGCAAGATGCTAAGCCAAGATTGCTCCGGTGGATTTTGCTGCTCCAAGAATTTGATGTCGTTATCCGTGATAAAAAAGGAGCAGAAAATCTCGCCGCAGACCACCTTTCTAGACTTGAAAATCCCCATCAAAGTGAGCTCGAGAAAAAGGAAATTACGGAAACATTTCCTCTCGAGACACTTGGGATGGTTACCTTCATTGGTGATGATAATGCCCTATGGTTTGCAATTTTGCATAACTACCATGCGGGGAATTTGTGATCAATGGATGTGTCTCAGCAGAAAAGAAAGTTTTTCAAAGACGTCAAACACTACTTTTGGGACGACTCCTTCTTGTTTAAGATATATGCTGACCAAGTAATTAGGCGTTGTGTTTCGGGGCAAGAAGCTTTTGACATTCTCAAAGCTTGCCATAGTGGACCCACTGGGGGACACTACGGTGCCAATTACACAAGGATGCCCATGACTTTGTTACCCGATGTGACATATGTCAACGTCAAGGCAAAATTTCGCAACGTGATGAGATGCCACAAAACTCTATCCAAGTTTGTGAAATCTTTGACTGTGGGGCAGTGATTTTATGGGGGCCATTCCCCTCTTCTAGAGGGAACAAATATTTATCTCGTGGCCGTTGTTTATTTATCGCAAATGGGTTGAAGCGAAAGCGGCGCCCCACCAATGACGACCAAGGTGTTTGCAAATTTCTTAAAATCTCTCTTCGCAGATTCGGTGCCATCGTGCAATCATAATGTCGATCGCGGAACATTTTTGCAATGACCAATTTGCAAAGGTTCATGCTTAAATATCGGAGTCACTCATCGTCTCTCCACCGCGTATCAATCCACTAACTAGTGGACATGTTTGAGGTATCCAATCATGGTTTGAAACGAACTTCTTGAATGGAACGTGGGTAAAAAATCGTGCCTCTGTAGGATATATTAGATGACGCACTTTGGGTTTCGCACTAGCTTACAAAACACCTCATCGGGTGTCTCCATTACAAGTTAGTGTACGGATAGGGCATGTCATCTTTCCGATTGGCTCTAGACAAAGGCTTACTGGGCCTTAAGCGTACAAACTTTGATATCAAACGCGGGTGGATCACAGAAAAGTTCAACTCAATGAACTTAACTGAACTTCGTGATCATTTGTCTATGAAAACTCTTTGATCTATAAGAGAAAACAAAGAAAATCCATGTCTCCAAGATCAAAACCGTGTTTTTTCACGTCGGTGATCGAGTCCTCCTCTTTAACTCTAGATTGAAGATTTTCTCGGGCAAGCTTAAGACCCGCTGGAGTAGACCATTCATTGTAACCCAAGTTTTTCCATATGGCATATCGGTTATCCCAAAAAAACCCGGGCCAAATTTCAAAGTGAATGGTCACGTTTGAAAGCACTTAAGTTGGAGGGGACGTACCACAATTAGTAGTCCCGGATCTCCAGACATTCCCCATGGACCAATAAATTCGGGGGACGGGTCAAGCATAGCGACCTTAAACAAGCGCTTCGTAGGATGCACCCCATGCATATCGTAGTGTTGTGTTGTAATGAATAAGTGTTTTCTTGTTGTGTGAAGGTTCGCCTCTTCCATTACCCGTGTTTCGTGTTTGTGTTGTTAATTGTCCAGGATTGCCCGGATTGTGAAGACTCTCGTGCTCTCAGTTTTGTCTTTCATCCACAAGAGTTTCACATCCTCAGCTTCATTTTGGGAATCCAGTATCCAAATCTAATCAACTAACGTTTTATCTTTTGGCACACTTAATAAACGGCCTTAGATTTACGTAGGTGCCCCTTTCAAAACATCGAGGATGATGTTTAGTTCTAGTATGGGGGGGATCTTCGATTTGATTTTGCCTGTAGCCGTTGTTATCATGTAATCCCGTTTTTACCACCAAATTTTTGCAAAAATACCAAAAAAATGAAAAAATTTAAAAATTTTCAAAAATAAAATAAGTGTTTTGTCACAGTTTCGACTTTCCTAATGGGTAGAATGAGAATAATTTTTGACTCGATCGGGCGTGTTGAGCCCTAGCTAGTTCCTCAATTGTAGGCTAAGCTTTCACGAATTCTATTGCTTCGAATTTTAATAAGGTGAAGAACAAGAAGTGATAGAGTTAAATATAAGTTTATGTGCTGAGCAAGATTCTTCTAAAGCTTATATGAGTAACTTGTGGCTTTTTCTCCCATTAGCTTTTAATCCACCTAATCATACGTGCTCATTTCAAACCAACTATGTCAATCGATGTTTTTATAAAAAGCTTCAAATTTGTAACTTGATTCTTTAAAACGAGGTTTTTCTGTTTTTAGTAAATTGAAAGTTAAAATGCCAAAGAAGCATGAATGAAATATGAATGCAAAAATGCATGAATATTATAATTATGCCAATGAAGCATGCATTTGAGTATATGGAGCAAGTAAAAAGATGTGTCATGATATCCCACTCCGCTAACCACGAAGTGGGGGTTCAAACTAAGACATCTTTACTTCTAGGGATTTGGTGTGTTGTGATATCTCACCAGGAAGCGAGGTCTAGGTGAGGGTTCAAACTAAGACACCTATCCTTAGCCATATTAGGAAGAAGGTGTTGATGTGATTTCCCACTACGCTAGCAACGGGGTGGGTTTTCAAACTAAGAACACCGGTCGTTGGTTGTGATATCCTACTAGGGAGCGAGGCCTAGGTAGGTGTTCAAACTAAGCAACGCATTCCTAGCTTTAAGAACTTATGATTATGATGATGAAGATGTTGCAAAAAGTTCTACAGTTAAAATTTCGTTCTTTAAAATCAAGTTACAAAATCCTAATAAGTTGTTGCTTTAAGACGTGATTCATCTTGAATTACGACTTCGGAAATAAGTTGATCTATGGTTGAGTTGAAATGAGTACACACATTTAAATCATATATCCATGTTGGGAGTTTAAAAGTTCACAAGTCATAAGTATGAGTGCTTAACATTTAGACTTATATTGACAAATGATCTTGTTTAATTGCTTGGTTTGGATCTAGTGAAAAATCGGGGACGATGAATTTATCCGTCAGGACATCCGTAGATTATTCTATGGGCGCTTCTCATTCTATGATCCCAGTGTTTATAAAATAAAGGAAGTCAAACAGGTTGTTAAGAAAAGAAAAAGAAAAATCCAAAAATATTAGGGATAGTTAGTGTACATATAAAAAATGGTGAAAACGGGACTTGTCGAAGCTATTAAATTCTTTAGTTCCCCTTGACGAACGCTTTGCTACTTTTTGAGTTATTAGTCCAGAGGGATTAAGATTCTTGCTTTCTTGAATGTTTACTTCATAACATTGCGTGAGGACACGAAAATACCTTAGTATGGGGGGATTTTTGTATGTGCTTAATTACACATACCATTCTCCATTAATAACGGACTTAAAAGACTAAAAACATACCAAAAATACATTGTATTTGTATGTTTTGCATTTGTATTGTGCAGGAAACGGATATTCAAGCAAAGGAACAAAAAGAAAGCCAAAAACAACAAAATCCAAGCACGAAATGGAAAGGACAAAGTCAAAAGGTAATCAAGTGAAGAAAATACAACTTGAGGGACTAAAACTGCCAAAACCTCAAGATTACAAAGTTATAAGAAAGGAGGGATCAAAATTGCAAAGAAGGTAGAGATTGCATTTAAGTTATACAACTTGAGGGGACCAAAGCTGCCTACTTCCCTAAAAGCCTTCTTTCCCGCCCAACAAACCCAGTTACAACTGGTATGTCGTCCCATACTTTCTTCCCTGCAAAACCACTTCTCTCTCTAGCCAAAATCATTTCATCCACCCTACTATTTCCCCCCAGCTGTATAAAAGTCCATGTTGGCAATCCCTCACCATTCCAAAAGTATTTTCGATGGCTGAGATTGTTTCCAAAGAAGCTCAAAAGAAATTGAAGGCTGGGATTTGCTTTAGACTCTCCTCACACAACAAGCACACTTGTTTTTGCTCTCTCCAAAGAAGCACAAGCTGCAAGTCCAAGAGATGAAGACTTCGGCTATAAATAAGAGCCTTTTGTAAGCCTTTGAGGCAACTAGTTTTTAATTTTTAATATAACTTAGCTTATTTTTAGTTATTTACAGCTTTTGCTTTCAGCTTTGTAACATTTCCAAGTTTTAATGCAAATTTAAGTTTTTAAGTCAATTTACAATACCAGTGTTAAGTTTCTTAATCATATTGTTTTGTGTTCAAAAAGCTCTCACCACAGCTTACTCATAAGCTGTTTTCATTAAGTAAAAATAAAAAGTTAAGTAGTTAAGAGAAAATCACAAATATCACTCTCAAATATACCACAGCTTATGTTATGGATGATAAGCCAGTTCTGGATGGGCTTATGGACTCTCACTAGCTTGTTTTATACAAGCTAGAGCTTGTAGATTCTCTGTTTGACCCTGTTTTGAGCAAGGGTGTTGTAAGTTTTTCTTTTTCTTATTGTTCTTATTTTCTGCAGAACTGTTTTAAGTGCTTATTTTGCTTATTTGCTAGTTGAAAAGTGTTTGTATTACTTTCTTACTTAGTACTGATAGTTCACTTGTTAAAACTGTTAGTTATAAGTTAATACTGCTAGTTCACTTTTTGAGCAGTATTAACCTTAAAGCTACCAGTACTAACTCCAAGTTAGTACTGCTAGTTCATTTTCTTGGATTTCAAAGGTAGCAGTACTAACTCAGCTAGCAGTACTAACTCCAAGTTAGTACTGTTAGTTAAAACTGTTAGTACTGGTGGGCCATTTTAGCTTATCAGCTTATTATTTCAACTTATTTAAGATTTCTTTAGCTTTTTAAAGTAGATTAAGCCTATTTTAGTCTACTATATTCAGTAGAACTTATTTGCCCTTTTCAAAATAATTTTAAGAGTTTATCAGTTTTAGTTTTCTAGCTTATTTATCATTTTAGTTTATTCTAGTTGCTTATTCCAATTACTAAGTGCTTATTAAGGTTAGGTGAACTTCTGTTTTAGCTTGTTTGCTTATTTATTAATCCTTTAAGTCTTGTTAGCCTAGCAGTACTAACCTTAAGCTAACAGTACTAACTTTAGCCTAGCAGTACTAACTCCAAGTTAGTACTGGTAGTTAAAACTGTTAGTACTGTTGTTAGTACTGTTGTGTTTATCTTGTTAAATTTAGCTTAATTGCTTTTTATATTTGCTTATTTAGAGTTATGATTCATGTTCCAGCTTATCTCTTTGCTATTCTTTATGTGTTTAGCTTATTGTTATAAATTTTTGCGCGCACAATGTGTCGCTCGCGCGAGCGCTCACTCGCTACTCTCTCTCACAACTCGCCGCTCATCACGCGCTCGCGCGCGATCGCGCGCTCGTCACACGGCGCAGCTCGTTGGGACTTCTCTCGTCCGGTGGACACACACGTCGCTCGTCGCGCTCACGGTTTCTTGATCGCGCGTGATCTCGCGGGTTCTGATCCTTTTTGTGTATTTATATTTATATGTACTTATTGATACATAAAAACAAGGGTTGGTTCGCGCGTAGTCAGAAATCCTAATGAGCTTTACAAACGTGTGAAAGGATAATGTATATCCTTTCCTAAGATATCTCCTAAGATATCTCTAAGATAACTATTATCACTATTCTGTTACATAAACAGACTTAACTAGACAAGGCCAGTACTAACTATAGCACTGCCAGACTTAACTTAGTACTGGTAGACTTAACTATGTCTACCAGACTTAACTCTATAACTACCAGACTTAAGTCTGTTTACAATAATTCCTAACAATATGTTCATGCGAATCATCTTTTATATTTATCCTTTTGATCATTATCACATTTGTACATACGTTCTTTTACGTGCTCTCTCGAGTCGTGACATATTCATATTTTACATGCTCGCAATATCTTATATTTTTTCCTCATATACTCTTATTTATTCCTCTCGCGATGCTTTGACCATTCTTCTTTTGTGATCTACTCATTCTTTCGTTGCATTGATAAATGATTATTCGCTACCTTGTTCATAAAATATTTAATCTCTCTTTTAGGATTCTCTAAATCCTGAAATATTACACACGTTATGATCTCTTTGTATTGACATTCACTTCCTTAAAAGGTTAAGAGTTTATTTGATCCCTCCGTTCGCATTTGTTATCAATACAAATTCATTTATCAACCTTGATATATAATGTACTTGATATATGCTCCTCTGATCATTAATAATTCGTTGTTTTCACTTGTTTTCTCATCAATATAGATATTCAATCATTTCATTCGAGATTTTCCTAACCACTAGTTCGTACCTACATGCACATTGCAAACATTTTATAATTCTCCTTTTATTTTATGTGGTATTCGTTGCTACCCTATTTGAATATTTCATTGAACCCCTCAGACACGTTTTGACTCATAACATAAAGCTAAGAGTTATAGTCCTTGCGCTAAAGATTTAGAGACACCACCTATACGGTACAAGGTGCACTGTGTTTATCGACCACGAGAGCAAGCAAACTATACCAATTACGGAGGATACACTACGAGCTCGACCTCAAAATTAATTGGAACACTAATCTACGTTTAGTAGGACTTTCTACAACGACAGTTACGGTACCAGCAACAAGGTCGCACCGTTCAAGACGCTTTACGACCAAGAGCGTCAATTGCCTATCTGCAGGACCAACGTTAAGGTAGCCGAGTCACTAGATCCAACACTTCACCATGAAACGACTAAGAAGATCATTCGGGTATGCAAGCTCGAAATCATCGATAGATTTACCCATATGTGAGGGTACATTTCGACAAATGGGGAAAGATAAGCCTGCATTATATTGGACCTTTCAAAATTCTTGCTAAAGTTGTACCTGTCGCGTATCGACTCGAACTTCCTGAACGAACCAGCAGGGCCTATAATATCTTCCACGTGTCAAATCTAAAGAAATGTTTGTTTGACGAAAACCTTGTCATCCCATTAGATGAAATCAAACTCGGTGACAAGCTACATTTTATAGAATAACTTATTGAAATAATGGACCGAGAGGTCAAACAGTTGAAACAAAGCCGAATCCCCATTGTTAAGGTACGTTGGAATTCTCGCCGAGGGCTAGAATATACCTGGGAAAGAGAAGATCAAATGCGACAAAAGTATTCGCATCTCTTCTCGGGCACATAAAACTAAATCACGAGGACGTGATTCCTCTAACGGGTGAAAGCTGTAGCAACTTGTATAATTCAGGTTAATATTTAACTATTCGTTTTCACTTATTATTATCTTGATTTTAAATGATATTACTTTTATAAGTAATTAAGTAAATTCAATCGCGTAAGCTTAAATTGTAAACAATTTAGACTATGATTAGTCTAGGTGTTCTAGACATTTTATTTTCTTATAGTCATATTTCATATGTACTATTGCTATTTTGCCATTTTATGTAAACATTGTACGTATTACATTTTACGCGAACTTCAATATACGTTTATAGGTTTTAACAACGTCTATGTACTCCGTTAAACTTATAACTCATCTAATATAGTTAGTTAGGGTATATTTATAAGTTTTAACATTTTTATAAGCATAGTGCTTTTATGTTACCCGACTTTAAGTTTCGTGACTTAACGGCTTAACATTAGTAATTACCGGGACCAAATTATACCTCATAAAAACCTATACTTATCTTGACAAGCAAGCAACCAAACACCATACCACGTTACCATGAGGTGGCGTATAGGTGGCACCACAAGGCCATGTGGCCTTGTGTAGTACTCCTTGTCATCAAAAACAAACACATGTACTTGTTTTCTTTACTACTAAATTTCCTTAGTTGATATATAAGCTAAATCTATACATAATAAGAGAACACAAGATTAAAGGCTGAACTAGAAGGGTAAGTACAAGAACTCTCTAAGGTTATAAGAAGTTTGGTTGAAGATTGAAGACTAAGTTGGTGGTTAGAAGACTTAGGATAGTGGTTCTTGTGTTTCCATCCAAAAATTTGTAAGACTATGTTTAGATTTCATGCTTTTTTCCTTTCCTTTTGATATACTACATACCTTGTGAAAGTTTTATAAGTAATATGACATGATTATGTGTTGTACATACTTGTTAAATCATAAAAATGCAAGCTAATCAAGCCTTAGGTAATGGTGATAAATTCTGTTTTAGACCAGTAGCAAACATGGAGATATCGTGGAAATCTATTAGGTAAAAATATAGGGATATAGCCCTATCTCTTATGATCACTTTGTCGGGTGGCTCGACCCGATACGATGTCGGATGAATTAGTTATAGCCGAAATAGTAACGACTACCCAAATCTGACCACCAGTTTTAAATGGCTAATATCTCTAACAATTTGTATACAGATCCCCAAATATGTAAAACTAAAAGTTGTAGCTAACATCTTAAAGAATCAGTAGCAAGTTGAATGAGCATCTACCGACTTACGGTTTGGAAATAACGGCTGTTTCCGTAAAACTGAAGTAGGCTGTTAATAATCAGCCATGACCTTTGTGGATATATTACCTAATTTAACCATTTATCAAGTAAAATGAGATAAAAAGGACTTCAATTCTGTAAAATAGACTTTAATATGGTTCCGTAGGTATAAGAACCAAGTCGAGACCTCTTATAGTTTAGGAGATATGATGACTTTAAGCGGGATGTATCTTATTAGTAACTTAATATGAACCGGGATGGTTTAATTTGTAAATTGGCTATTTTTATTAAACCCAAAGTGGTAGGACCTACTTATCAAGAATATGACCCGTTTACCTTCTATAATTAAATTCAACCTAGACTTAACCATTTTGAACTATTTTCACTTATACCACTTCTATGTCACTCACGTTTTACCAAGAGTCCTTAACGAAACATAACAAACATTTCCATATATGTTTGTCTCATTAATTACTCTTTCACATATAACTTATAAATACCAGGAACTATATTAATAGGGAATTTCATAATCATATGAGGCCTCTCCAGGGTGTCCTATCGACGAGTTGTAGATTTACAATTTAAAGTGTCCTGGCTCCTCATACGTTCACTACTTGACCTCTAAATTATGATAGCCCGAATGATAGTATGATGTTATTTATAAAAGGCAAATAGCCAAACAAAACTTTAGGGATACTTCATTAATATAACAACTTAAGAATCTATGTTCAACATTATAATCAAAGTCAATAACTTTATATTATCGTACCTTATTCTAAGACATGATCACTATACTTTCGTAGGTCATCGTTAAAGCTCGTGATCTTGCAATACACTATCTATCGTTTTAAAGCTCGAACTATGATAGACGTGTTTAATTAAAAGATAACGCTAAGGGTAGGGGATGATGAGGTAATCTTTGACGTTGGCCAATCAATTAAGAGACCACCCACTGAAGATGATGAATGTTATAGGGTTGACGACTTAAACGACACGATCAACGTAGAGGCTTAGGAATTACTGGCAAGTGATAAGTCTGACACATTTTTATTAAAGGGGCTGGAGAAATCGATTGATCAATCAAACCTAGAAAGATGTGAATCTTTTGAATGTAAAGCTGTCAATAATTCTGATTCAGGGGAACCAATACTTCGTATCGACTCTGTCAAAACACCATATCCAGTTGCACAGGAAACATCAGAACTTAATAAAGTTGAAAGTGAACACCTTTATTCAGCTAGTGCTAACGAGATTGATGAGAAGAAACCTGAGCTAAAAAATTTGCCTCATGTCAAGGATACAAAACACCTTTTCAGGGGGTCTTGGTTGATCAAAGAACAATAGATGAATCATTATGTTTTTAGTGAGAGAAAGTAGAGAGAGGGTGAGATGAACACAAAAAGGAAAGGTTAGATTAGATTAGAGGAGAAAGGAGAAAAATACAAGTGAACATCTACCACCCCTCATGGAGAGCCATGAGGGGTATTTATAATAAAAGAAAAAGCAAACTATTTCTAGTTTACATAAATGACCCATGCGTGACACGTAGTGTCTAAGACTAGTCCAATTTACATGTAAGACGCTACCTTTACTAAAAAGTAAGGCTGACAATCTCCATCCAAGATGGCGTCACACACGAATTGGTTACAATGTTCCCTACAAGCAAAATAAAGAAAAATGATAATAATGAAGTCCAGTATTCCTTGAGAACATCTTTGATGATCTACTTGAATACTCCAGCTTTATTTCTTCTGCTTGTAGACGAACATACTATCTTCAGCTCCCTCCCAAACAGACACCCCTAAGACTGATAAGAATTAATGCACTAGTACACATGTGTAAATCATATGCCAACAACAGGAACTTGCTTTACTTTAGCTTCATAGCCCCATGATTGCATAAGCAATATTTTGTGAAAAGATGTCGGTACTCTCTTCACAAATCTCTCTTGATCAACCCAATCTAAATCCCCTTATCTATTCTATAGGCTAATATTGATGACCACTGATGGAGACAACCCGATGAAACAAACCCCAGAATGAAGCAACAATCCCCGACTTGTGACTTAATTTATACTATCCGTGTGACAAACAACGGTGCAGAGGCAAATCTCTGAGTACCATATACTCACCCAAAAGTATATAAAAAATACATCACCACTTTAAATCTCCTCAACGACGTGAGACACTGAGTACTACAATGTAACTCCTTAAAGTGATAGCTACTTTGTGGGTATAGGTAGAAAGAATCATAAAAGCAACTAGATATCCAAGTCTTTGTCACTTAACACAAGTCATCTTCGTTGTGAAGAAAGGAAGAACCGAAGACGAAATAAGTACATGCCTCGTGAAAGCCTACTTCAATCCTAAATATGCAACATCGTACAAAGTCTTCGTAGCCATTAAAATTCAATACTAGCCATTATGAATGAAGGTGAATTTTGATAAAGATCATTTTTAGTGTAATGTATTGTGTTTGTTGTGTTGTTGTTCGTGATTTTTGAAAAATTGTTATGATCGTTAACGTAAATCAGCTCAAAAGATATATCATACTAACTGTCATCCGAGTAATAAAACCCGGTCATTTATTCTTTTCCTGACATGATTTTGTTTTATACCCGGCTTAATCCGATAACACGAGCCCAATAGATAAACCATACACATTGTCGGCCCAAAATCATAACTCAGCCCAACATTTTGACAACAATTTGATTAAAGGCCCAAGTACTAATCCACCAACCAAATATACATCAAAAATTCAGACCAATTAATGTAACCCAGCCCACTCATATATAAATCTCAGCCCAAAATTGATTATGTAAAATAACCGGCCTGCCACAAGAGATGTATAACCCGATCCATACTCAATTTTGGGATATAAAGTTATCAATCCCTAATATTTCTCAAACCTAATCATAACCCTAATCTCCTATTTCCATCACCTCTTTCTCCTAACTCTCATCCCCCAACTCTTATCCCTCAACTCTCATCCCCCAACTCATAAAAATGCAACACCAAATTCTTCATCTATTTCATCTAATCAAGAGCAAATCACAAACGTATACCCCCTTAATTCAGTATTAAATCACCACCTACATACAATCAAAAACCTCTTCTTTCTGTATGCTCAAGGCCGGTGACGACCAGATCTTCAAGATCTCTTTAAGGAGGTCTCGGGTAGGTGTAATTGAGTCTTGTTTGTGTTTTTCATAACTCGAAACAAAGATGGATTATAACATAATTGTTAATAATCTTTTCTTTATTTTCGAAAACTAAAGAGATGGTATGCATCTCCATAGATCTATGATGAGTTAGAGTATAGATCTTAAAAAGATCGTGTGACATGAATACCCAATCTGAGATCATTTTAAAGTTTTGAGTCCTTTTTTTATGATTGGAGATGGAGTTGGTGTAGTTGTAATGTGACAAAGGGATTTAGGATATAGATGGATTTGTTGGATTATGTAATGATGTTGGTTGTTGTTGTTGTTGTAGTTAGTTGTTATGGGTCTGTTTGATATTCTTTTTCCATTTCTTTGACTTTGACTCATATGAGTTGACCCAGGTCAACTCGGTACCCGGGTCAACTTAGTAAATATCAAGTTGACTCGGTTTGGGTTGGTGTTCCATTGAAGTGAGTAGATTGGTTGCTACTGAGTGATTATAGATCGGTTTATGTTGAATTTGTTGATAGATTGGTTCTCACTAACTTTTCAGTAGATCCGTTCTCACTACGTTTTCAATAGATCGGTTAATAATGTCGTCTAAGTAGATCGGTTCATACTATCTATTGATAAATCGGTTCCAAAACAAAATCAGTAGATCGGTTTGTACAAACTTCTGAGTAGTCGATTAAAGCTTGCTCGAGTAGATCGGCTGAAACTGGCTTGATAGATCGATTCTACAAAACCAAAAAGTACTATCGTCCTTTCTTTATCATTTGTCTTCTTGGCTAAAAAATTGGATCCGTTTCCCCTTGATCTTTTTCAAACCGAGTACCAACAAAAATAAGCCAAGAAAGATAAGCACTCAAAAAGCTCTTAAACCAGAAAAATAAGCTCAAACAGACCATCCTAATAATCTTTGCAATAAGCACTTGGACAAGGATGAAATAACCCATTTAACCTGAAAGTTAAATAACCAGAACTGAGTTTTGGAAAACAAGAAAAACCAAGAAAAAAACCTCATAAAAAGTAGAAAAAAACTGGTATAAAACAGTTTCTTGCAACAACACAAAAAAAATAAGTTATTTGTGGCTTTTTCAGAATAAGCCCACAAAAATAAGCCATCAATAAGCTGGAAATAAGCTGTAAACAGCCCACGAACACAACACACAATACAAAACACCCCCGGTTAGCTTTTGATACCAATTGTCAAGGATATAAAACACCTTTTTGGGGGGTCTTGGTTGATCAAAGAACAATTGATGAATCATTATGTTTTTAATGAGAGAAAATAGAGAGAGGGTGAGATGAACACAAAAAGGAAAGGTTAGATTAGAGGAGAAAGGAGAAAAATACAAGTGAACATCTACCACCCCTCATGGAGAGCCATGAGGGGTATTTATACTAAAAGAAAAAGAAAACTATTCCTAGTTTACATAAATGACCCCTGCGTGACACGCAGTGTCCAAGACTAGTCTAATTCACGTGTAAGACGCCAGCTTCACTAAAAGTGAGGCTAACACCTCACCACTTAGAATACGCATACCTGCATGGAGACAAATCTTTTCCCTTAATTATCTCATCTGAATTGTCCAAAAAAAGAGAAAATTGTACTTTTGCATGGATTTTAGAAACGTAAAGGAGCATTTGCTTGGAAAATGTCAAACATCAAGGGAATCAGCCGTCATACCGCACACACAAGATTCTAATGGAAGATGACTACAAACCGGTCATTCAACCCCAAAGGCGTCTAAATCCCAAAGTCCAAGATGTGGTGAAAAATGAGATCGTTAAGCTACTTGATTCTGGGCTGATTTATCTAATCTCGGATAGTTAGTGGGTTAGCCCTATCCACGTGGTTCCAAAGAAAGGAGTAATGACTGTAGTTTTGAATGGAAATAATGAATTAATTCCATCTCGCACAGTTACAGGATGGCGAGTGTGCATCGATTATCATAAATTTAATGATGCAACTCGAAAGGATCATTTCCCTCTTCCCTTCATTGATCAAATGTTAGAGCGTTTTTGTAGGAATGAATATTACTGTTTTCTTGATGGTTTTTCAGGATTCTTCCAAATTCTAATCGCACCCAAAGATCAAGAAAAGACAACATTCACTTGTCTTTATGGGACTTTTGCTTACCGACGAATGCTGTTTGGGTTATGCAACGCACCAGCTACTTTCCAAAGATGCATGACGGTAATTTTTCACGACATGGTGGAAGACTTTAAGGAAGTATTCATGGATGACTTCTCGGTATTCGATAACTCTTTTGATTCTTGTCTAGCTAATTTAGATAGAATGCTTGCTAGATGTGAAGAAACCAACCTTGTGCGGAATTGGGAAAAATGTCATTTTATGGTAAAAGAAGGGATTGTTTTAGGACACAAAATTTTTGGGGCTGGAATTGAGGTTGATATAGCTAAAATCGATGTAATAGCTAAGTTGCCATACCCAACAAACGTAAAAGGAGTTAGAAGTTTCCTAGGTCATGCTGGATTTTACCGAATAAAAGACTTTTCCATAATCTCTAAACCAATGACCCGACTTTTGAGGAAAGACGCGAAGTTTGATTTTTCTGATGATTGCAAAAAGGCATTTAACATTTTGAAAGAAAAACTAACCACTACGCCTATCATAATATCTCTCGATTGGAATGTGCCCTTTAAATTAATGTGTAACGCCAGTGACTTCGCTGTTGGAGTTGTTTTAGGACAACGAATAGATGGGAAATTCAAACCAATCTATTATGCTAGCAAAACTCTGAATAATGCCCAATAACATTATGCCACCACTAAAAAAAAACTTCTTGCTGTTGTTTTATCTTTTGATGAGTTTTGTCCATATCTTATCTTATTAAAAACTGTAGTCTACACTGATCATTCTGCTTTGAAGTATTTGTTCAGCAAACAGGATGCTAAATCAACGCTTATAAGGTGGGTTCTGCTTCTTCAAGGGTTTGACATTGAGATTAAGAATAAAAAAGGGGCAGAGAACTTAGCCGCTGATCATTTATCGAGACATGAGAACCCAGACTTAGGAACATTCACGGAAGAGGAAATCGCTGACAAGTTTCCCGACGAACATCTTATGATATTGAAAACCGAGTTAAATTACGACGAACCATGGTGTAACACCCCCAAATTGGGTCGCAGCGGAATATGGGTC